>KN883866.1:58084-71075 GCA_000934455.1 Apostichopus parvimensis
ACTCGTGGTATTGCTATTGCATTTGGGTTTCATTTAAAATATAAATGTCCACCATATATCCCTATAAATGACAAATCATCACTCATTTACACTTGACGTTATGTTAAGAAAACTGCAGACGCAGGGCTAAGTTTGAAATGTTGAAAGATTATCGTACTGTATATACAAAAAAAAATCACCATGCAAGCATTCCATCAAAAGAAGGGGGAAACGAAATAAATACAGAAACAAAACAAACAAATAGATATAGAATACTGATACACCTTCAAGTTATTCCTCGTCATTTTTTTTAACGCCCGATACTGCTAGCTATATGATACATTTTGTTTTCTTGGCAAAGTTTTTCTTTTCTTTTCTCATCCTTTCTTTTCTTTACTCTTTCTCTGCCTCTCTCTCTTAAGTATCAGTACTGAGAGCACAAATCATCACTTTGTGTAAAAGATGACATGGCTGTGTTTATTTTCCAATATCGTATTCATACCTCAAGTTTACAAAACTCCTTTGGTTCTCCATCCATCTCCTCTGGCAGTTCACTCATTAAATCACACTGCCTGTGAAATACGCAATTAATCCATGCTCAGACTATCATAACAAAATGCCTTTACCGAACAAACTTCGCCGTGTCGACAGCGATGACGAGCACACTCAATGTATATAAAGGTAGCGGTAAAAGCTGTCCTGACTGCACAAATTCAGTAAATTGGCCTGCATGACTATATATATGCTCAGCGATGGCATAGTTCATACTAACAAAGATACATCGCTAAAATAACAGTCTAATGACAAAGACAAACATGAACATTTCGTGAGTATGGGGGAAGGAAAGGACAGTGAGGGGTGGTGGTGATACGGGAAAGTTACGGATTACCAACCTCCCCCAACCTCCCCCCCCCCCAACCCTGGCACACCCACTTAGTACCACCGAATTTAAATGTTCGTTTTTGCTTCTATATCATATGGGGCCCCTATGTACCTTCCCCTCCTGTCCCGCCCTTCTCCGAGACCCGATTTCCCATTCCGTAATTACGTCATGACGTAATCAATGAAGTTGTCATTTTTTCTTCAGTATGTTATGAAAATGAGAAAACGCCCTTCATACCATATTTCACAAGATCCTATATCTTAACCGCTCACCGGGACTGCCTTCCCTACCCCTCACCCCACCCCTCTCCCATCCCAAACCACCTTATATGCCTAAAATGGATCTATTCAGTTATACCAGGGAGCTGCTATAGCAGAGTATCAGCTCCCTGGTTATACGATCAAACAGACATAAACCAGGGAGCTGTTACCTTGAAGTAACAGTTACTATATGATGCTACAGTATACGGAGCTTTTAAACCTTACCGTTTCCAGACCCCATTGATAGGTTGGAGTGATTCAGTTTTTTTCGTGTAAATGACAGGGTCGCGGTATGACCGGCACTAGGATCAAGATGATCAACAACAAATATTATCATGACCATATTGAATATTCATATCATTCTCCTCTCGCCACAAGTGACCCATACTTAAATACATATTTTGGATGGAATCATGCACTAAAGAATAGACATAACACACACAATTTAACGTCAAGAAGACCGTGCTACTTTAAATTAAAAAAATCTGTTGAGTTCAGAGACAGCTGCAAGGATGGTGGTTTCGTAAGCCAAATCGACAAGTCCTATTTTGGGACATTTCCAGCTTGATCTAATTCGTCAACATCGGATCCAATATTATAACCCCACCAGTCCACTTGTGACTATGACAGAAATAACTTCGAGGGAAACGCTGGTATGATGTCCTGCAGTGACCCGCGATTCCCCCATCCCTATTAAGCCATAATCACAGTTGAGAGCTGGCGTAAAGCCCTCTCACCGCCAACGATCTGCCGCTAATCCCCTCACTAAGCCCACCGCGGAAATTGTTGACTCTTCGCCTGGATCCGGGCTTCGCTTTCCACCGTGGGTAAAGTCAACAAATCAATACCATACGATCATTTCCCTCTAATCCCATGTTTTCGGATTCTTAATCCACTTTAAGTTTGCAGTTTACTCACTTCGGGGTTAATATCCTGCAAGGGATAGCCCTCTGTAGGAGAATAACGTTAAAGGGGTTACCCGCACCATCGCAGTCAGGTCAACGAGTCCACACAAATCCTCCACGATGTCGGTTAGAGAAAGTTTCACTTCAGCTGAACGATTTACACGCACAAAATTTAAGTATTCGATAAGATTCGGATCATTGCTGATGTCGGGTGAGGTGCCGGGAGGGAGGGGGGAGGGGGGGCTGTTTTGCAGGCTGGGATTGTGACGTAACATCTCTCGCAAGTAATTAACTAGTACAATAGTTTACTGTTACTTTTATTTGTTGATTATTCAGTTAAGTGACTGACGAGAAGAAAAAAATCTTAATGAGCCACCTTGAGGGCGAAAAAAATTGTATTCTCAAATTACAACGATTTCAAGCGATGATATATAGGAGAGATGTGAGGGGTTAAAGGGGGAGGAGGGAGGGGGAGACGAAGGAGGAAAGGAAAGGAGAGGAGAATAGTGAGAGAACGTAGACAAGAGAATAGAGTGAGGCAAGGGGGGAGTAGAAAAGAGAGGAACTAGAGGAGGGGAGGAAGAAGAATAAAAGAGAAAGATGAGGAGGGAGAGAGATGAGGAAAGAGAGGGGATTCGGTGGAGAGAAGAGAAGAGGCAGGAAAGCAACTTGTTGGAACAGTGACGCAACCCCTGGTCGGAATATACACAAGCATTTATTTACTTTTAACTGTAGTTAAACTGTAGGTTAGATGGTTAGTGACCACAGATGAGACGTAACGATAATATCATTCGTAAGCCTGCAGGGTGAAACCATGCCGGGTGGACGTTTGGTGGAACAATTATACAGTATACAGGTTATGTCGTTGTGTGGTGTTGTGTTGTGTTCCTTTAAGAACGAGGAAAGCCATCTTTAGAGAGTAATGATCCCACATACATGCCTGGATACTGCCGAATTTTCGTCAATATTTAAGTGTTCCAAGGAGTTGGTATTGCTGGGGATGGGGGAGAGGGGGGTATACTAGTCCAGAACACATACATGATGATATGCTGTGCTACCTGGAAACTGGAAGGCATTTAACTGATGAAGTTGGATTACTAAGCGCTTAAAGGGCGAGTTTTCTGATGTAATGCTAACCCGAGCGGCAATGTGACTGATCAGAACAAATAAATAAACATAAACGAAATAAAAATAAAAGTGCATTTCATTCCTTTAACTGTTTTGCATATTACACTACCTCAGTTTGGTAGCAATAAAGCGAGAAAAAATGGATTGCGTATCCTTGACAGTCGACAGAAAAATTAAGGCCTATAGTGTGTCCGCGGCGGCACCGTCAGGAATTTCCAGAGTGTGGGGAGAAGAGTAAAGTGGATGGCAAGTAAGCTGTTTCGGGGGAAACATTTTGGAAGTACAAAAAAAAAAGCGCTCACGTATGGAGTGCATATTACGGGCAAATAAAGGGGCTAACGGGAGGGCCTCTCCGACTGAGGTGAGGGAGGGAGGGAGGGGTGGGAAAGCATCATGATTGGGTGGGGGACCCCATGTCGTCCTCCTCCTCCTCCTTCCCCTTGACGATGCAATCATTCTGGTATGAACAACGTTCACGGACAGTACCGTTTCCATGGTATGCCATCATGAAATGCTTTCATGGTAAAATCCTAGGAAATTCATTCACATAATTTACAGAGAGAGAAAAAAAAGCATGACTACATGCCATTCGTGCGCACATAGGGTGAATCAGAGGAAGTGGCAGGGTGAAGGGTGTTTTTTTTTTTAAATTCAATTCGATAAACATGTTATTCTTTCTCTACTTGGATTATTTTACTTTTGTCGCATCGATTCTTGTTCCTGCTGACAGTATGACATATTGCACGTATAGCGATTTCGACCAGCCTAACGTTATTATCAACCACTGACGGTCGGTATAACACTATCCATCCTATGGCAGACAGTACGCGCGTTGAAACTGACCACCGGCTAGGCTTATCGCCTAACGTTATAATTAGGCACTGATTATCGGTAATACATATGGTCCCTATAAGGAAGATGAATACATCCTTCCCACTGTCGCCTGTAACAGTTTAATCAGTACAACGTTCGGTACATTTGCTTTCGACCATATGAAAGTCAGTATACAGGTTGAACGTGAATACCAGCTAGGCTTTGTCGCCTATCACGTTATAGCCAGCCCGTGGTGGTCGGTCCAAACCTTGCGACCCTGCGGAGAACAGTATTGGCTACATGCCCAAACTTTGTACGTTTGACTATTTTTATACGTAGTCACCACTAACGTATGTTTTCTATAGCTATATGTTCGCCTCTTCTTTTTACACCACCCCATTATTGACAAGGTAATCGCCTCCAGTATAGGCTCTCAATTGTCGACACTTCACAGGAGTTCGCATATATTTTGATTGTAGTCTTACCATACCATAATCTTAAATATTGAAATTAAACTGCTCTCCACACAAGCTGTCTTTTATGTTAGGATCTCAAACTGATAGGCCATCAACAACGTGAGCAAACGAGGCGTATATATAAATTCATGGAAATTGTGTGATAACCGGGTGTGGTCTATGACAAAATGTATGGAACATGCAGGTTAAGAAAGCACGCCTTAAGTTTTCCACAGACTTTCATGTTTCATCGTCCAAGACGGGAGAAAAACTTTGTTTTGTCAACGATGTTGCATCGACAGTATACTAACATATACATTTATCGAAACGAGATTATCTCCACAATCAAAATTCCATAAATGTTTAGAGTTATCTTTCGTCATTCGCTTCTCTACATTTCTTTCATTTCTTTGGCGTCCAAACCCTTGGGGAAGGCGGCGTTGCAGGGAAAGTTTTTTCGTTGCCTAGGTGACGACTGTTTGCTCTGTCCGCGGTCGCAGCATCGCTATACTTCGATACCGTTCTGCGGGCATGTACAAACGCTAAAAAGTGTAGGCTGCTGAGAGACATACTACTATATAACTGTACTGCAACATGTGTTACAAATGGCGGCTGTGTTATTGTAACCTCCATTCCACCAACGGGCCTCTGTCAACGGCAGAACCACGCGGCCACAGGAGGCTTGGTGTGCGGTCTCTGAGAGATTACCAAAGAGTAAGTTGTTCCAGAGATAAAAGTTTGTGGAGTGGGGGGATTTGAGAAGGCGTTAAATGACAGTTTAGTAGAGGGCGTGCTTCCACTAGAAATATTGGTTTTTTGTGTGTCTGTGTGTCTGTCTGTACTTATGGAAGTTTAGTCTTCGCCCTCCCCTTCGCCGCCCCACCCAAAGAACTGTTGTTACATAACAACAACATTAAATGCATCAACAAATAACGTGCTAAACAGAAAATATGTGTTAAATCAGGAATCCTGTCAGTTGATAAATTTGAATCATAACCACAGCAACTACTCTTAAACCAGTCCTAGACTTTCTCATTCTCTCACAAGGTGCCCCTCTCCCCTAATAATCTCTCCTCCCCCCCCCCCCACAGTTTGTTCCCCTCTAACCAATGATTGTACTATTGAACATGTTCATGTAACATAACATGAAAATTTGATCACCAAACTCGTTTGAAAATTAGAACACCTTGCAAGTCTGTGACGTGATAATTGATGAGCATCTCTACAAGATAAAGTCCTGGACATAAAGCTCTGAATAACGAAATATAAATGTGACTGAGGAAAAGGTTTTTACACCTCTGCACACCACTCCCCATGATTCCTTTTCCTTGCCCTATTCTTTTAATACGATACCTCCCTCATGCAGCCATGCATCTACCAAAGCCAAAACTTAAGTATATTTATTTAAAAGGTGATCCCGCCCCCTCCTCCCCACTCACCCCCAATTCCTTGTACTGACCTCTTCATATCCATATCAGGTATTTACTTCTCTGCATACCCCTCCCCCCTCCCCCATCATCCCCTTTCCTGGCCCTATCCTTTTAATAGCATACTTCCCTCATGATGTATGACCATAGCCCAAAATAAAGGACATCTTTTTACAGGTGTACCCCTAATCCCCTTCCGCCACCCCCAACCCCCTGATCTTCTCTTCTTACCCTTCATCCCTTCACTTCATCTGCCTTACTGTCATCATTCTGCTCTGAGACTGCCCTACCAATTCATTGTCACAATATGAACATTGCAACTACAAAACTATAACAAAAATTGAATGCAAGGAAGAGATATTTACACCCTTTGCATGCTCCAACCCCCCCCCCCCACCTCCTGTCCTATCCTATAATACCATTATGCCCTTGTGCTGTCAAGCATTTTAAATTACCATAAATTCAGGTAGCTGTGAAAATGTTGCACAGTTATTTACACCTCTTAATATCCCCTACCTTGTCCTTCCTCATCCCCCTTTCTGTCCCTGTACTTCAATACTGTACTTCCCCTTATGTTGCCATGTATGTTAATTACTGTAAAGTCAAGTACAGGGTTACTGGGAGAATGTTACACAGTTATTTACACCTCTTAACATCCCCTACCTCATCCATCCTCATCCCCTTCCTGTCCCTATCCTTCAATACTGTACTTCCCCCTTATGTTGCCATGTATCTTAATTACTATAAAGTCAAGTACAGGGTAACTGGGAGAATGTTACACAGTTATTTACACCTCTTAACATCCCCCACCTCGTCCATCCTCATCCCCTTAATGTCCCTATCCTTCAATACTGTACTTCCCCCTTATGTTGCCATGTATGTGAATTACTATAAAGTCAAGTACAGGGTAACTGGGAGAATGTTGCAGTTATTTACACCTCTTAACATCCCCTACCTCATCCTCCCTCATCCCCTTAATGTCCCTGTCCTTCAATACTGTACTTCCCCTTATGTTGCCATGTACCTTAATTACTGTAAAGTCAAGTACAGGGTTACTAGGAGAATGTTGCACAGTTATTTACACCTCTTAACATCCCCTACCTAGTCCTTCCTCATCCCCTTCCTGTACCCTATCCTTCAATACTGTACTTCCCCCTTATGTTGCCATGTATCTTAATTACTATTAAGTCAAGTACAGGGGTTACTGGGAGAATGTTGCACAGTTATTTACACCTCTTAACATCCCCCCCACCTCGTCCATCCTCACCCCTTCCTTTCCCTGTCCTTCAAACTGTATGTTGCCATGCATCATCTTTTATATTTACTATAAAAGTCAAAGAACAGGGGGTAACTGTGGGAGAATGTTGCAAATTTAAACATCAAACGTAAAAGAAGCACCGGAGAGACATTGATCTCTAACACAGCACGTTTGTAGCCCGGAGGAAGAGAGAGGGGGGTACTTAAAATGCCATCATCGTACCCTTACTACCGTGCGGCTCTGTCAGAGGAAACACAAATAAGAATCGCAGAGCTACAAAGGATCCGCTCCAAGAACAATAACCGAGACGGCCATTACAACAGATGGTTTTCGTTGCTGATCAACGATCTGTTTTCTTTGGGCTTTTAGCGAGTTGAGCTTGTAAAGTCTTCACCCCTGCAGCAAAAACATATTTTAAGCCCAAGTGGGGTCAAAGTTCAAACTCACACATCAACATGTTGTAAAGACGGCTTTTCTATGTTATGTACAGCTCATGAACAGGTTCCTTTGAGCAGCGCATGTTCTACGAAAGAACAACAATAGCACATTCATAACCGATCCACACAGATTGTGTTTCCATCAAAGAAAGAAGGAAAAAAAATACCAATATACAAAGAGGTTTGTCCATGGAGAGCTATGTTTCCTTAAGAAAGAGAGAAAAATTAAATATTTTGTTGACAAGTGAAGGTCCCAAACCACCAAAGGGGGAAGAAAATAAGTTACAATATCAACGACAGGGCACTGACGGTATCAGAATGCTTTCCAATATTTTTTTTGCTTTGATTGTAGTGACATGGTTTTGATGGGTACTACAGGTTAAATAACTGATGGTTATTGATAGTGGAGTTTATAAGTAACAAAAACTTCACTGATCCACAGGCTCTCTGATCTTACCAAAATAAATATTCAATATGCTTAAATTATGGTTTTACCTCACAGAAACGGACGATACAAAATTCGATCAGAAATGCAAACAACCTTGTACATGTATTCTCTCTACACACTACTTAATTTTCCAAATAAAAAAAAAACTGTTAGCAAACTGCTTATCCACTAGAGAGCCTGTGTAAGAGAATGTGTAAAAGTAAGTTGGCCTGACGTTTCGATCCTAGCAGGATCTCCTTCAAAGGCTAAATGACAAGTAACAGTAACAGAAGGGACAAAAACACACACAGAATACAGACAGGTTAATGAGCATGGTGAGCACATACTTAATTTCCCCTATTCAAAACTATTTTCCACAGTTTTCTACACAATTTGGGGAAAAAATTAAAAAAATTAAAAAAAAGAAACAAAAGAGTATGAAAATTTGTCCCTTCACTTATGGTATTTATTTCATATTTCCTTCAGATCTGTATAATGTTAGATGTGGAATACACTCCAACAGATTCTGTCCTCACAAATTGAAGATATGGGTAAGAGATGTATCTTAATATGTCAAAAGAATGTACAGCATGGATAATGGGAGGATAAATGATAAACACCCCCCCCCCTCCCCCCTACTGTACCTCTTCAACAACGAGAAGGAAAAACTCAGGAAAGAATATTTTCCTGTTTTTTCTTGGTCTAATTTTGTATGGCTGCTAATGTCACTGATGTAATGGAAAATGTACACTACTCATGGTCAATGGTTGTCAACTAAGTTTCTTGAAGAGAGAGAGAGAAGTATTGGTTTGGAGCAAAGGGAATCAATACCTTGATATAGCTACATCATGGGGCATTGTGCAGTGTAGGCTAGTAGGGTGCTCAAGCCTAAGGACTTATGGGCCCCTAGACCCCGATTAGTGCAAGATTGTTGGACGACTCGAGGCTAAATTTTATGCCGGATGTGTTAAATCTCCCACAGAACAAGACTTGGCCTGCTGGTAGCCTATTGGGGACCCCTGCTCTAGGTCTATGTTAAGACATCTTTAAATGTTAAGACTGTTTTTCAATGTTTCCTCATCAAACTTAAATGTGGGATTGGCCTATATACTTGTGCTGGTTAGCAGTTGCTTTAAAGTGTCAGTAAACTGTAACGTTTCAAAGTAATCTTTGGCCTAAATTCCCCGTTTACAAAACTTCCATTGTTTGAGTATGAAGATTTACATCAACTGTGACATGCTGTATCTGATATTAAAATGCTCCAATTTTAATAAGGGCAATACCACTTCGGTTATGGCTGTTAGCAACTGTTGCATTTGTCAGCTGCTAGAAGATGAGTTGCTCTAGTTTATATAGTTCTATGGTCACCATTGTGAAGAAGATAGTGAGCATATAGCAACCAAGCAATAGAATTCCGATACCGAGTGAGAAAGAAACAATTAAAACAACTATGAAAATAATAGGTATCTAAGATCAGAGAGGATGTGGAAGGAAGCAACTCGGTACATGAACAGATACTTGCTTTGCATCTGCACAAAATTATGGTCACGAAAAATTGTGAAGTTCAGCTAGCGTTGTTATGTGATATTTTCCAATAAACTGTATTACTGAAGGTCAGTATACAGGACCGACTACTGGCATTGTCTGTTAATATCACCACAGATACATCCAGAAACCCGTAAATCAACTTCTTTCATTTCATATCGCAGCAGTGTTGTTGAAATACTGAGGAGAGTTACATGCTGTGGTGATAAAAGTTGTATGTATTTCATCTGCACCCCCAACCATGAAAGCATAAACAGTATGCGATGGAAATGTTCAGCCTTGCTTTACTTTTAAGTTCCTCCCATTGGATGGTTAACCATTACCCTTTCTCCTGATCTTGTAAACTATGGGCGGCCATTTGGGCAAAAAATAGTAAACGGCTTCAAGAGGGATCTTAATATCTTATGGTGGCAGACAATGTCGATCTTATATTGAAGAGGAAAAATATGCCGTGACTGTTTGTTGAAAAATCCAAAGTCAATATTTAGTCTGTAACTCGAGATACGGTAATGGATGGCTGAATGTCAACCAAGTCTGGCTGGCTTTAAATATCCTTGATTTACTCCAGAAAGTGGATTACAGCAGGTGTCCTGTGATGTCATCACAGTATATGTCACTCAAATGCTTGACATAGAGTAGCAGGTCATTATAATCTAATTGTTGCCTAAATTCCAAGAAAATGAGTACGTTTGATATGTTTGCTTAGACAGCAATGTTTTCTGTGGTTTAAAATTTCCATCAAAAATTCTTTTGCAGAAATTGGGAAATAACTGTGGAAAAGATTTTCCGTTGTGGATCAACGTACGGTTAAAACGTCATACGGAAGGACACCAGAGGCATCCACAAACCAGCATCCACATTTGAAGAAATTTCTAGTTTTCCCATACGATATGCTTTAGAATGTGGTTTTCGCAATTCTGCTAAGCAATCGGCTTCAACCACGAGATGATGGAAGTGTTACCTAGTATTATTAAGTTGGTAAATTATATCAATTAAGTTGATAAATTATATAAATTAAGTTGAGTGAGACCATCCAGGTCCACGAGTGCCTAATACTGGACGATGGGATTGCTCAGACAACTCCTCCAATGTATATTGTGTATGTACAGTAGGGGAGGGGGGGGGGTTGGATGGTGATGGGAAAGTTATTAGGTAAAGTCATAGGCAGCCCTTGGTATCAGACAGCTTCCCTGAAATTAAACCCCTTATATCACCAAATTGTTTTTAATATCACGAGCAGAACCTGAAGAAATTCACTTACCTTCATCCGTATCACTTCCATTGCGTTACCACTGCTATTGCACACAGATTTTTCCCAAATGATATCCTAAAAATGAAAAGAAGAAAAAAACAAAGATTACCTCATATTTCTTTCAGATTACACCACTAAATGGAAATATTATAAGTCATAATGAATTAAGGGTTCTCGCACAATGCACAATACTGTAAGAAATATGAAAATTTAGTGTCTCAGGTTTTTCAAACATGACGTTCTCAAAGATAAGACTTAAGAGAAACCAGTGTGCTACATACGGCTCCGATTAAATGATTATAATTTATTTCAAGTTTCTTCTATCAGGACTTGCAAACTTTCTTCAAAAAATGATTTTATAGCATTTCTTTTATTTCGCTACATCCACAGATCTACCAGAGGTCAAAACTTTCTGCTGCAGTTATACAGATATATCTTAAACAGCGGTTGATCCAGGAGTTTATAAAGTAAGTAAGGGGTGTAAGTAAGGGGTGTGACCCTGGAGTACACTGAAGC
This sequence comes from Apostichopus parvimensis, assembly GCA_000934455.1. Classification (NCBI taxonomy): domain Eukaryota; kingdom Metazoa; phylum Echinodermata; class Holothuroidea; order Aspidochirotida; family Stichopodidae; genus Apostichopus; species Apostichopus parvimensis. The sequence continues at coordinate 69,370 of KN883866.1, forward strand.
TGTCACCCAAGCTACCACAGTGAGGGGGTGGGGGGTGCCTCCCTCAAAAGTTAAGAGGCACAGTTAGACTACAAAGTTGGTCTTTAACAAGGTCTGTGCTAATAACTATTTTGGCATATTTGTGTGAGATTTAAAAGGGAAGGTGTACACCACCACCCCCCCCCCCTTATCCATGCTCACTGAGGAGAAAATACACAGTGTATCAGATACAATCACTTTTAGCCCCCTAAAGGAAAATATCAAGTCATACCAATGCAGAATCTTCCCACAAAGCGCAGCATCTTCATATCATAACCAAACCTTACATCTAACTAACTTAAACATTTAATAACAACATAATATCAAGTGCTTTTGTGAACTTACTGAAAGCACTACAACTGCACTGCCAAATATCAATGGGCAATGACAACAACATAATTGTTCATAATAAATTGCATTAATCACCACTGAAGTATACATCATAATATCACATAAACAATGGGACAAACACATTTCTTTTTTCATAATCACCTTTAATAGTCTAACTATACAATATATATATATTACACAGCCTTTTATGAGTAAAGCTCAGGTCTTGATCACAGCATAGCTTGTGTCACCATCGAACATGCTGGATTATCAAACTAATGGTTGCTACATACAGTAGTTTGGTGGTATGTCACAAAAACTTGTAAAATTGAAGCGAACATGAACGCAATAACATTTTTACTAGATTTCAAACCAGAGCTATACAATAGATTAATTGCCTATTAATTAATTTTCTCTCAATTTCATTTGTTTATTAATAACATAATCTGCTTTGTAAATAATCACAAATGTTGTGTAGACCTATATATAGTCTAAGTATTCCAGACATACCTCAGTTATTTGAAAGCTCTTTCCTAATTTTGGACATATGCACAATCGTCAAGAATTCAGTGACTGATACTGTATAGAAGAATAACTATATTTGGTATCTACTGTAGTTATGAAAATTTGAATGTCTTGTTTGAATGATTCTATATTATTGCTTTTGGTTATTTCAATTAAACTAGGAACGATATACTATATATGTAAAAACAATACGAGTACAATGTGCTTTGGTAACAATATCTCTGGTAATTCTGTTGGTGTGTTACGTGTGGTACATTATGTATTTAATTTAAACAAATTCTAGTAACTTTAAATTTGTGATCTTGCAAACATTTTCAGTTGTACTTTTCTCAGAGAACCCAAAGCATCATTAATAATTTGACATATCTTCCCTTTATATTTTCAAGCACTATTTCTGCTAGTTTGTCCATTGCTTAGTAACTAAATTTAACACATATTTCAGCGTATCATAAAGAAGGAATTATTCTGAGTTTTGAAATTTTGAAAGTCAAGTCAAGTGAATGACAAAAAATGCAAAAGAAGTCTAAAACAAAACTTCTGGTTGTAGGGTATGGCTTTAAACAGTTCTAGGATTTATTTAAAATCCCTGGACATTGGATGAAAATTCATGTCTGGATTTTGTTGAACATGTCATCTTACTTCATATCTTAAAACTTCAAGTGACGGGAATGATTAACACAATTTTTGATAAATGTTTGGACATAAAGGTAGTTCCATCAAAGTTGTAATACAGTCGAAAAACTCACTCGATGGTTAAGTCAACCCAGCTCCTAACTCCAATTTGAGCACAGGTTAGCAAATTGTTAATAGTTCTTCAACTAGTTTGATCTTAC
>KN883867.1:27415-42771 GCA_000934455.1 Apostichopus parvimensis
ATTTCTTTTCTTTCTTACCAAGTCTGTGATCCTGTAACTATCATCAACCAGAATGGAACCATCACCAGTCCTCTATACCCAAATCCATACCCAAACAATGCTTTCTGTGAATGGTACCTGTCAGCTCCTGAGGAGAACTACCTCCTTTTACAAATCCAGGAGTTTGAGACCAAGAGGTCCTACGATTACCTTACAATAGGAGAAGGATCCACCATAGATTTCACTCAAGCCTTGTATCGCTTCTCTGGCATTTCGGGAGTAGATGAGGATATCCCTGCGAAGATTCTAAGTCCTAGTGAAAGTATTTGGGTTGTGTTTGAGAGTTCAGCAATGTCAAACACACTCACAGGATTCAGTATAGATGTCTCCATTGTCAAACAAGGTAAAAGTAGTTCATGTTTTCATCCAATCAATCTTTCCTTTTTTTCACAAGAATAATCAATGATTGTTTTAAAAATGCTGACACCATGCTAAGAGCAGTTTGGGTTATTCAAAATGCTGATACCATGCTAAGACTAGTGTGGGTTATTCAAAATGCTGACACCATGCTAAGAGCAGTGTGGGTTATACAAAATGCTGACACCATGCTAAGAGCAGTTTGGGTTATTCAAAATGCTGACATGGCGTTGGGTGCAAGTTTGATTATTCAATATGCTGACATCATGTTGAGAGCAAGTTTGATTATTCAATATGCTAACACCATACTAAGAGCAGTGTGGGTTATTCAAAATGCTGACACCATGTTGGGAGCAAGTTTGATTATTCAATATGATGACATGATGTTAAGAGCAAGTTTGATTATTAAAAATGCTGATACCAGTGTAAAATGAAATTTTGTTTGTTCAGAAATCCTCATGGATTGATTCAATTCATTCAAGTCACTAATCTGAAATTTGCTATTAATAAGTCTTTGTACCCATGAATGTTTTAGGGAAGTGGTTAGGGGAGGGGGCACAATATTGCCCTTCAAAATGGCTTCTGAATTCAACACTCCATTCTCCGATAATGCAAATATTTTATATTATCATCATAGATGTGGTAATATGTAATTTGCATGACTCTCTCTCTACTCCAAGTAAAGTGTGACTCTTTACAATTCTACCTCAGGTGTTTTAGTATTCCTGATGTTACTCTGTTCCTAATGATATTGTTGGATATCAGAAGCTTGAAAATGCTTTGCTCATTGGTTTCTTTGTTGTTGTCTTAATACTAATTAAATTAAATTCACTTTACTTTCCTTTTAAGGTCCAAGCACACCTGTTCAGGATTCTCAATACATCGTAGGCCAATCAGGAGGCACAATTTCATCACCAAATTTTGACCAAGGACTATTTTATCCTAACAACATTGTAAGAATGAAATCAAGTTTATTAAAATGTCTTTATAAAATGAGACTAGCAGATGGGGAAGATACCCTAAATATCCAGATATTGTCATTTTAAATTATTTTTGCAGTTTTAATCCAAAAATTACTGTGTTGTCTGCTCATATTTAATTAAATCAAAAAGCAGGAAAACTAATTGTTTATGAATCATAGTGGCAAGACTAGTTTTAAATCTTTTCCAAATACCTCACAAATCTCAGGTCCCTGGATTAAATTTATCAAATACCTAGATGTTACCAACTATTTACTAAACTAAAGGCCTCTAGGTTCCCTGTTAATATACTAGGCAATGTACCTTTGCTGTTTTGACTTGCCTAGGTTACCTATAAATCAAGTCACTAGCTTAGACATCTGTTGGGTAACTATGCAGTATTCTTAGCTGTTATGAGTTACCTAGGTTACCTATAAATCAAGTGACTAGCTAAGACATCTGTTGGGGAACTATGCAGTATACTTACCTGTTATGACTTACCTAGATTACCTATAAATCAAGTCACTAGCTTAGACATCTGTTGGGTAACTATTCTTACCTGTTATGACTTACCTAGGTTACCTATAAATCAAGTCACTAGCTAAGACATCTATTTGGTAATTATGCAGTATTCTTACCTGTTATGACTTAGCTAGGTTACCAATAAATCAAGTGACTAGCTTAGACATCTGTTGGGTAACTATGCAGTATACGTACCTGTTATGAGATACCTAGGTTACCTATAAATCAAGTCACTAGCTTAGATATCTGTTGGGTAACTATGCAGTATACTTACCTGTTATGAGATACCTAGGTTACCTATAAATCAAGTGACTAGCTTAGACATCTGTTGAGTAGCTATGCAGTATACTTTAACCTGTTAAGACTTACCTAGGTTACCTATAAATCAAGTCACTAGCTTAGACATCTGTTGGGTAACTATGCAGTATACTTTAACCTGTTATGACTTACCTAGGTTACCTATAAATCAAGTGAGTAGCTTAGACATATCTGTTGGGTAACTATGCAGTATACTTACCTGTTATGACTTACCTAGGTTTCCTGTTTGTCAAGCAACTAGCTAGCTAACACATAGATCTGTTAGTTTACTATCTAGTATTGTCTCTATATTTTTCATTACTCACATATTCTTGAACTACATAACACACACACCTAATGTAATTCATTAATTGTTTATGATTTCATTGTCAGGACCTGATATGGTTCATCACTGTGTCCAAGGGTTATCAAGTTGATTTCCTTGTGACGTTCATCATGATAGAAGAGAATGTTGATTACCTGAAGATTGGTGAAGGTGTAGAGATTGAGCTGAACACGTTGTTAACCCTGACTGGCAATACAGAGGAAGATACCAAGACTAACACAGAGACCAACCAGGCCTGGATAAGATTCACAGCGGATGAATCCATTAGCAACAGAGGATTTAGTCTGGAATGGGCTCAGGACAGAACCGTTGGAGAACGTAAGTAAACATTACCATCTTATCATCCTCTCATGATATCACAGATGCTTCATTTGAGATGTTAATGTCACCATCATCCTCTCATGATATCACAGATGCTTCATTTGAGATGATAACATCATCATCATCCTCTCATGATATCACAGATGCTTCATTTGAGATGTTAACATCACCATCATCCTCTCATGATATCACAGATGCTTCATTTGAGATGTTAACATCACCATCATCCTCTCATAATATGACAGATGCTTCATTTGAGATGTTCACATCACCATCATCCTCTCATAATATTACAGATGCTTCATTTGAGATGTTCACATCACCATCATCCTCTCATGATATCACAGATGCTTCATTTGAGATGTTAACATCACCATCATCCTCTCATGATATCACAGATGCTTCATTTGAGATTTTAACATCACCATCATCTTCTCATGATATCACAGATGCTTCATTTGAGATGTTAACATCACCATCATCCTCTCATGATATCACAGATGCTTCATTTTAGATTTTAACATGACAATCATCCTTTCATGATATCACAGATGCTTCATTTGAGATTTTAACATCACCATCATCTTCTCATGATATCACAGATGCTTCATGTGAGATGTTAACATCACCATCATCCTCTCATGATATCACAGATGCTTCATTTGAGATGTTAACATCACCATCGTCCTCTCATGATATCACAGATGCTTGGTCTGAGATTTTAACATCACAATCATCCTTTCATGATATCACAGATGCTTCATTTGAGATGATAACATCATCATCATCCTCTCATGATATCACAGATGCTTCATTAGAGATGTTAACATCACCATCATCCTCTCATGATATCACAGATGCTTCATTTGAGATGTCAACATCATCATCATCCTCTCATGATATCACAGATTCTTCATTGGAGATGTTAACATCACCATCATCCTCTCATGATATCACAGATGTTTCATTTGAGATGATATCTGCAAGTTATTTACGTTCTGCATATGGCCAGAATTCAGAACCAGTGGTAGCATTATTAACAGGTTCTTGTTTACTAATGATACTTAAATTTACCAGTAGAATTACCCTTCTTATTACCTTCATGTTGTTTAATACTGAATATGATGTAACAGTTATTGAGGTTAGGGAGGGTAAAAATGAGAGATGGGGCAGAGGTCATGAACTTTGATCCTTGTTTAAGTTTTGTTCATTATAACGTGATTGCATAATGGAAGGTAGATAAATATATATAATTTTGTAATTTGTTATCTTAGCTTGCCCAGCCCAGGAGCTAACAGAAGCATCTGGTTTGATTCAGTCACCTGACTACCCGAACCCTTACCCACACAACCAGGACTGTGTTTGGACCATCACACTTCCCTCTGAAGGGAATGCAGTGCTTCTGGTATTTGAGGAATTTGCATTGGAATTTGGGTAAGATGAAGCTAAACCATTCATTGTGAAAATACCAGGAATGTTAATATTTTAACCATGGGTCAAACCGACTATAGGAACATTGTATGAGCTCTAATCAATGTACTATCTAATGTAGGAATGGTCACTGATTGGACAGGGAGACACACGAAGTTGAGGTAGTAATATCATCATTTACTGATTATTGTCATCACTAAACTAATACCAGTAATTACCGTTTCTTCGTTATTATTTCTTCAACAGATTTGATTACTTGTATGTCGGTGAAGGACCAGACCTGGATGAAAATGTTGTCTCTATTTTGACAGGGTTTGAGATTCCTTCTGAGATTCAGACTTCAACTAATCAAGTCTGGCTACGATTTACCAGTGATGAAGCTGAAGCTGCTGCTGGTTTCAGTATACAGTATAGCAGCATCCCCCTCTCCACACCAGTACCTAGTAAGCTTGAATTTTTATATTGTGCCTAGGCATGATTTATTGTAAGAATCACCCAGCAAGAATATTCTGGCATGTTATTTTGAATTAATAAGATTATAAATATTTGTTGCTGGCTTGGTTAACAGCATTTGTTCAAGGTGCTTTTCACTTACACTGATCTAACAGAGTGGGTATTTATGACATCACCAGGTGCATATCTATATATCCTACAACAATACTTTCTTGTTTTGCAGCTGAGCCTCCACGGACACCATCATTGGAAAATAGGCAAGATTCCAGTGTCATTATTGTGGTACTGGATCAAAACCAATCTTGGGTAAGAACAATTAACATCATACGATGAATTCTTGACCTAATATGAAGGTATGTGGGAACAAAGTGAAGGCTGCAGCTACCTAATATGTAGGTGTGAAGGGACAAAGTGAAGGTTCCAGCTACCTAATATGTAGGTATATGGGGACAAAGTGAGGGCTGCAGCTTCCTAATATGTAGGTATGTGGGGACAAAGAGAGGGCTGCAGCTACCTAATATGTAGGTATGTGGGGACAAAGTGAGGGCTGCAGCTACCTAATATGTAGGTATGTGGGGACAAAGGGAGGGCTGCAGCTACCTAATATGTAGGTATGTGGGGACAAAGGGAGGGCTGCAGCTACCTAATATGTAGGTATGTGGGGACAAAGGGAGGGCTGCAGCTACCTAATATGTAGGTATATAGGGACAAAGGGAAGGCTGCAGCTACCTAATATGTAGGTATATGGGGACAAAGTGAGGGCTGCAGCTATCTAATATGTAGGTATGTGGGGACAAAGTGAGGGCTGCAGCTACCTAATATGTAGGTATATAGGGACAAAGGGAAGGCTGCAGCTACCTAATATGTAGGTATATAGGGACAAAGGGAGGGCTGCAGCTTCCTTAGGCACTCTCCCAACCTCAGGTATAATAGTGTTAAGAACAGTGTGACAAAATTGTCCATATAATGATGCATGCCATTCTGATGAAGATGTAGTTTTAATGTACAGTGCTAGACCACACAAAGCAACCACTGCAGGTTACTATTGCTACAGAGCAGTGGCCTGGAGCTGGATATCTAATGTAACAATAAACATGAAGGGAGCCCTCAGTTACAGATCAACTTCAATGGACATCCTTGTATCATTTTCATTTGCAGATCATAACTTGAGGAGGGGAAGTATCAATCTTGACTATTAATATCAGAGTCATCATGCATTTGTGTTTGTTTGTTAACAGTTTTCAGATAATGAGTTGACATTGGCTATCGCAGTAGCCCAAGCTCTGACAGAATACTGCGCTGAGAATCCAGGAAGCTGTCTCGAGGAATCAGTAAAGAGACGAAGGAAACTGTTAGCTTCAGAGTATCAGTAAGTATCTGACCAGGAAGTATCAATAATTATTGTCAACATGTGGTCATTGGGAGGGGGTGGGGGTGGGGGATGTGGTAATGGGGAGGGGGACATGTAGTCATGGGAAGTGGTGGGGGTATGTAGTCATGGGAAGGGGGTGGGGGACATGTAGTTATTGGGAGGGGTGGGGGACATGTAGTCATGGGTAGGGGGACAAGAAGTCGTAGGGAGGAGGTGGGGGACATGTAGTCTTCGGGAGGGGGTGGGGGCATGTAGTTGTGGGGAGGGATGGGCATAGGCTGGACCACCACCTAAGCATTAATTTTACATCAATTAAACTTAATTGATTGTAGCATACAGTATACCATTAATAATCCAACCCTACCACCTTTTCTGCTCATTCTGTGATTTTCTACTATTAAACTATGTAAACTTCCAATTGGATACGAGAGTTAGTTCATTGTCAAGCCAAGATTCGCCAAAGCCAGGGACAGAGAAATTAATATTAATAAGTGCGAGAAAGTCATCAAATTAGTGAAATTACATCATTGAAAGTTTTGTTGAAGGTTCCACTGTTCATGTGAAAGAGTGAAATCATCTGGGAGTTCATTAAAAGTATCGGTGTGATACTATTAACAAGCATTAACATTTGTCATTCTTGTATCAGCAGGTAAGTACATGCCACAAAGTCAGATTCAACATTGACAAGGTTATTAGCTTGAATTGCATGAATATAATCATTATCATCAATCATTTGATTGAAGGAAAACTACATAACTCACACGTCCACTGGTTGGTTACGCTTCTAATATCAATGCAGTGATTATGATAATTATAGCATTGTATGACTGACAGCTAGTGTAATAGGACTCAGAAGTACTGTCAATATATCTCTTACACTTATGACAATTGCTGCTGTTTCATATTGTATTTTAGATTTTTCCTTGATAACTGTACATTGGATACTTTATTTATCATTTTATATATATTGGATATTCTTCATGTATTTCTTATTACTGTTTGTTGTTCTTATATATTTTATGGAGGGCTTTGTAAAGCCCAGCCATCGCGTATTGGGCTATACAAGTTGCTTGTTATGATATTAGTAAAACTACAAAAAAGTAAAGAACACAATAGATTGTGACTTGTAACTTTGCTGTTCACAATTCAGATCAAACATTAGTCAGGAGTAAAGGTTTGTAGGTTGTTGTGTCCTCATATCAGTTTGGTGTTTTCAGCATTGTTTCTCCTGCTATAACTTCCTGGTCATGTGACCAAGCTGACTCTACTAATTCACTGGGTGGCTTGGAACAGATCTTGCTTTATCTTTGTAAGGTCTTCTTTGATGACAAGTTTGGTTCTCAATTAATCGGTTTCTGGCTTCATGGTGTGTGTGTTTAACAATAACTGCCAGAGGCTTTTACATCTTTCTTGCTCACACGATGGGTTCTTTCCATGTCAGTTTGGGAGAGAGTGAAACCCAGATGATAAGAAGCCAAGTCAGCTATGAAGTTATCTATGTTTTGTTTGGGGTTTCTTCACATCCAAACATCTTGCTGTTCAAGTATGTTTATGTCTTGTAATTCATAATTGCATTTGTCTTTCATACTACTAACTTTGTCCTGGATTTTCACGATTGCATTGTCTTTCATAGTACTAGTTTGTTTTGGATTTTCATGATTGTTTTTTATTTTCATACTACTAACTTTGTCCTAGATTTTCATGATTGCCTGTCTTTGATAGTACTAATTTTGGCTTGGATTTTCAGCATTTCTGTAGGTGTTCTTGTTGTTCAATCTCAAGCTCATATATATGTTGCCAGAAATCTTGTCAGTTTGAGGCTCCTTCACAATCAGTACTGATGAGGACTTCTTTTATTACTTTTGCAACCGGTTCTGTTATATCCTTGTTTTTGTTCTGATAAGTACAGTACGTTTGAAACCATTGTTGCTGACTGGTGGTGCTGAGAAGATCAATCGAGTTTGTATTTATAAACAGTTTCAACTGGAATGAAGCTGAGCTTAGGATGTGTATAGGATAGATGAAGTCGTGAATTGTGTCATGCTGAACTGATCGCTAGAGGCAGCTTCAAGTAAACTTATCATGTTATATGGAATCTAAGATCTTATATTTGCAGGTCTTCTAAAGGTGTATGGCATTACTATGCTAACAGAGAGAGAGAAAATCAACAATCATGTTTGCACATTGGTGTATGTATGGCATTACTATGCTAACAGAGAGAGAGAGCAAATCAACAAGCATGTTTGCACCTTGGTGTATGTATGCATATTATAGCCATTGACCATGGCCAACATGCAGTAAAGTTCATTTGAATACATCACTTACCTACCAGAGATACTTTCAATGTTTCACACTAATTACTAAAAGATTGACTTGATAATGAGAGAGATCCTGTACCTGCAGCTGCTATGTATCTGTTACTCCAACCCTGCTCTGTTCCGGTCTTAATCACTGTAGTACTGTGTTAGCCTGCGCCTTATTTGTTGTTACAATGTCACACTAGCTAACTAACAATACCAGGCACATACCAAACAGCCAGATCTTAACTTCATTCACATATACAGACATATGGTTTTATTTTCAGCTATTTATGGCCACAAACATTATTACCATTTTAATGATCAGTTTTCATGGCTTTGGAAGTTGTAGACTATTGTCTGGAAAGTTAGAGAAAACAGGTGACCTTTGACCCTCTATGACCTTCTATCACTCAATGGTAATAGCATGATTAGAAAACAAGTCTTACATTACCTCAGACAGGTGCTTGGTGGGATAAAGATGGGTTTTTCTGGGGTACATATATGTACACATATTGGGCTTGGTGGGGTTACAGGTGGGTATTTCTAGGGTACATATACACATTGGGCTTGGTGGGTTACAGGTGCGTATTTCTGGGGTACATATACACATATAGGGATTTAGTTGTGGGTTACAGGTGTATTTATGAGTACATATACATATATAGGGCTTGTGGGTTACAGGTGGGTATTTCTGGTGTGCATATACACATATAGGGCTTGTGGGTTACAGGTGGGTATTTATGGGGTACATATACACATATAGGGCTATAGTTGTGGGTTACAGGTGGGTATTTATGGGTACATATATAGGGCTTGTGGGTTACAGGTGGGTATTTATGTGTACATATAAACATATAGGGCTTGTGGGTTACAGGTGGGTATTTCTGGGGTACATATACACATGTAGGGCGGGTATTTATGGGGTACATATACACATAAAGGGCTTGTGGGTTACAGGTGGGTATTTATTGAGTACATAGACATATAATGGGCTTGTGGGTTAAAGGTGGGCATTTCTCTGGGGAATATATATATATACATATGTATAAACAAAATAGGGCTTACACAATATAAATAAAGTTTGTAGACAGAGGTATCAGTTTTGTGGGATCTGATGGGATCTAGTGATAGCTTGGAGATAGAGTTATCATATTTTAGTGGGTTTCAGTGGATCGGTCTGGTAACTTGGAGAAACTTTTTATTAGTTTACAAATTGATAAAAGAATCAACTGATGTGTTATATGATAGATCAAGTATGCAGCATTGATGTTCTTCATTAGTCATGAAACTGCAATATGAAGTGTCTGGTCATCAGAAGAAACAGAGGTAAAATAATGTCCAGAGACAGCTAAACTAGATAACTTAATTAGACTGGAGAACTATCAATTAATTACAGAGATGTGGCCGCTTACGTATATTTTAAAAACACACTCTCAAACATTTACCCCCCCCCCACCCCATAAATGTTCTTGGATTGCAGAACATGCTCACAGTAAATATCACATCTCCCCCTTCCTTTTCCCCACCGCTTAAAACAACCTTACCAAGTTTGTAAGTTGTGAAATCATCTAACTATTCATTCCAAAAATTTACAGTGATTTGACTTGCATATTTGTGTACTTGTTTAAGCGCTTTGAGGCCTTTGCATAAAGCGCTCTATAAATATTTGCTTATTATTATTATTATTATAGCCTAAATGCGTATGAAATGTTCCGATGATGTTTCAACACATTTAGTTCATATCCAACCATTTCATATCGAAGTCATTTAGAATTAGTTAAACTTTCTGAATGTTTCATATTTCGAGAAAACGTCAAAGGCAAAATAATGAAATCAATTACTGAAGTAAAACATCTTGAAACCTGCCATGTTCACAATGTTATTACAAACCAAACAGTTGGCCACAATTCCTGGAATCATGGCAACTATGAAACTGTTATGCGGTAAAAGGCTTGTGTAAAAAGTGACTTATTGAGGTTGTTCCTTTAGCTTGCGTTTTTCAGTGAGCGGAGCTGGAATATGCATCTGGTTGTATTTGCTACATGATTTCATTAAATTACTTATCTACAAGAACACATTTTCACGCCACCCGACTCAACTGAAACATCTGTATCGCGACAATCCTGGACAGTTTGGAAGTGTGCGTGCGCGCATAGGTACGACCGGCCAAGATCATATAGCCAGCTATATTAGTAATGTCAGCTTGAGTTTAGTCGACTCATCATGTTGCGTTTTCCCCAATTGAAGTCGGCGACCACAATGCAGTTATGAGCGGTACATGGCTACAACTGCGCTGGTTCTAACAAATGTAGGCAAAAACTGAATAAATAAATTTGTAGGTGAGTAGGTGACGTCAGTTATTAACAAACAACAGAGTCAGTTTTACAACTATGAGTAGTCGAGTTCACAGTCTCTGGTGAGTCTTGAGGACTATCCAAAACTAGGTCACCACGGGGAAAGTAGACTGCTCAAAACGAAAGAGGAATCAAGTTTATACAGCACATGAAGTTCTCGGGTAACGTGAATGGATTGAGATGTGGGTAAAATCCCTCATGTGATGAACATTTGCAACAACAGGCTTACCCATGTTGATATGGTAAAAACTTGCAATGTAATGAACTTCGACAAATTGATTGTAATCCCATTTTCATTCATCGTGTTTGCTTACTGCTTTATTGTTGTCATAGTAATACGGTAGTAATATTTTTATGGTTTCCTCACTGTGAATCGATAATACAAAGATGATATCTGTAATAACATTACAAGTATGTTGAGAGGGACACCTCGACAGACAACCCGTGGAGTTGTTGATGGACATACAAGGTCAATTTATCAGTCAGATCATAACAGCAGCAGGCAGTCATTATAAGACCATCGGGTTTCAACAGTGGCTTGTACCATGGAGGTAAAAACAGATCTGTTTTTACCTCCATGCTTGTACAAACCACTCTCATGAGCTTGATACTCTTTCTCCGTTTTATATCGGAGTTTATTAGCACCGGAGGTAATGCACGTGTGGTCATGTTGAAGTACCAAATCCTGCTTAATATTGTATCTGTGAATGTTCCCATGGGAGGTGCTGGTCAGCATATTTCTGTACAAGGAGATATATTAATCTGACAAGAAAGAAATAACATATTCTAACCTGAGTGAGATCATATTTCGCACTCGCTGTGTTATCAGATTGACTGGTTCTTTTCTAAATACGTTGAGACAGTTGCTTGGAAGATTTAACAGTAGGCCTAAATGAATATCAGAAAATTGGAAAAACGGAGATTATTAACGAATTTGAAAGATGAAAGTTATGGTACCCCACCACACACAGGTAGCCATGTTCCCTTCATTAAATACATTAATATATAAATGTATATGCGGCGCAACCCTAAACAGTCGAAATTTCTTCAGCATTGTTTTGCAGCTTGCAAAAGATAGCACCATTTTGAATCCAGTCACCCTCCATTTTACCAACATTGTGCAAAGGAGAAGGAACACCTCTCCCCATAGACCCCTCCTTGACGACTTAAACTCTTAGCCACTCCCAGTAAAAGGTGATCCTGCCCGCCCCATTTTTGCAAACCCAGTACCCAACCAACTGATTAAGCTTTCCAGCCCATAGTTATTAATATCCCAGTACGTAGTAATCTATTAAACTTGAGCGCCAGTCCTAGCCACATCACTTAGCGTACAATGTAACCTTGAGCGCCAGTCCTAGCCACATCACTTAGCGTACAATGTAACCTTGAGCGCCAGTCCTAGCCACATCACTTAGCGTACAATGTAACCTTGAGTACCAGTCCTAGCCACATCACTTAAGCGTACAATATAACCTTGAGTGCCAGTCCTAGCCACATCACTTAGCGTACAATGTAACCTTGAGTACCAGTCCTAGCCACATCACTTAGCGTACAATGTAACCTTGAGCGCCAGTCCTAGCCACGTCACTTAGCGTATAATATAACCTTGAGTGCCAGTCCTAGCCACATCACTTAGCGTATAATGTAACCTTGAGTACCAGTCCTAGCCACATCACTTAGCGTACAATGTAACCTTGAGCGCCAGTCCTAGCCACGTCACTTAAGCGTACAATGTAACCTTGAGTGCCAGTCCTAGCCACGTCACTTAGCGTAAAATGTAACCTTGAGTACCAGTCCTAGCCACATCACTTAGCGTACAATGTAACCTTGAGCGCCAGTCCTAGCCACATCACTTAGCGTATAATGTAACCTTGAGTGCCAGTCCTAGTCACATCACTTAGCGTACAATGTAACCTTGAGTGCCAGTCCTAGCCACGTCACTTAGCGTAAAATGTAACCTTGAGTACCAGTCCTAGCCACATCACTTAGCGTAAAATGTAACCTTGAGCGCCAGTCCTAGCCACATCACTTAGCGTACAATGTAACCTTGAGTACCAGTCCTAGCCACATCACTTAGCGTACAATGTAACCTTGAGTGCCAGTCCTAGCCACATCACTTAGCGTACAATGTAACCTTGAACGCCAGTCCTAACCACATCACTTAACCAATTTATCAGAGAGTGTGAGGGATCTTAAGAAAACTGTGGGAAATTATCAACAAAGTGTGTTGTGAGAGATGTTTTATATCGATTTCCCTTGAATGGTTATCAAACCATTCGACGAGTCAAGGTGATAGTCTCAGCAACCCACACATCGTCTTTGGAAGTTACTCAGTACTTCTCAAAGTCACTCTATAATATCCCATTTCGAAACTACAAGGTCAGTTACAACAAGATTGCTAAGTATTTGCCTTATTTGGTAAAGTAAACGAAGTTAAGAAAAGGTATGTATAGAACGTCTCAAACTTGCTAGCATTTATCGCTAGGCTTCTCTCGGTTGTATGCACATTTGCTATTCAGCAACACCTCAGCAAGGAACGTACCAGTTCGCCCCCCCCCCCCTATCCCTCATCCTGCTAATAAAAAAAAATCTTAATTCTGCTCAATTGTTCTCCTTAATCTTGGTTCTACTCGGTCCTCCGAAACCTGTTTGATTTAATACCATGTACAACCTGTAACATTGAACAACTTTCGCCATTCATGTGTTGGCAATGGTACGAGGGTAAGAGTGCAACTTGGAACCGTTTGTTTTTGGTAAAATTCCAAGGTATTTTGTGGCGTATTATGCTGCAACGCCCTTATGTGTTTGACTATTGCACAGATTTATGTACTATATGTCTTTGTAACTACACTACATAATAATAACTACGTGATCACAGATTCCCCGAGAGAGCATACTCTGCCTATACTATTTAATATTATCAAATCTGCTCTCCGCCTGCTTGAAAACAGCAGGTTGTCATTCCTTAGGTTCAAAATTCGATCCCCGAGGAACCGCGATTATATGGATGAAATTAAAGAGGCACCGCCCACGATGGTGAGCTAATGGTTGATTCAGATCAGCCGGGATGGTAAGGGCGGTTGATGAAGCAGGAGACACAAGGGACTTTAGTATGCACTGATCAACGAGGCGATATAATAATTAATATATAGAAACTTCTCACATCTTACACTATGCGATACGTCATGGGAGTAAAAAGGTAGAAGTTGGAATTTTAGCCTATAACTATTTTTATGTTGTGATTCGGACATTTTATACTTGGGCGTGAAATTTTCAAGAAGGACCCCTTTTTGACTGTCTAGTACATTAAGTGCAGGGCATGATTGCCATGATCTTAGAGAGAAGATATAACATTAACATACAGGTGCCTAGCCAGTCTTTGTGGTGTGAGAACGTGTGAAAGGGAAGAGTTTGCACAACCCCCACAACACACTAGCTCCGCTCATGAAAGGGGCTTTGTATCGGAGGGGTGCCCCCTCCCATTTGAGAAAATGTTGTTCATATTAGGTTTATACTTCAAATTCGTCTTTTGAATATATTACGTAACGCACCCCCCCCCCCCACCACACCCCAAATAAATTATATACAAAAATGGTCGCGGGCATCTTGCAGCCTCCCCACCTCCATTCCACCCCTTCTTTGAATCGGCCTCTACCTCCATATTTTTTTTATTTATGGTTGATACAACCCCTTTAATTCATCTGTTGGATGCATATGTTGGGCTGATTCATATGGTTAGCTGGGTAATCTTGGTTGCATGCATGGTGGTTAACAGTCTACAACTTTAGCTGCGATCAGTTACCGTACGACGTTGGAATGGATTTGCTATCGTTAACTTATTTCACCATTTAGCCGAGTTTGACCCGCCTCATTACTGGATCAAATTCGTGAGTAGTAACTGGCAGCCATACTTGTAAATAGGTTGTCTTATATAGGGAGGTTCTTGCAATACTTGTAATAATAACTAATCCCCTTATACATCTATCTCTTTGTGTTCACCATGCTCATTAACCTGTCTGTATTCTGTGCGTGGTTTTGTCCCTTCTGTTACTGTTACTTGTCATTTAGCCTTTGAAGAAGATCCTGCTAGGATCGAAACGTCAGGCCAACTTACTTTTACACACTTGTAATAAGTTATATTATATAGGGAGGTTCTTGTCATACTTGTAAGTAGGTTGTCTTATATAGTTAGGTTCTTGTCATTCTTGTAATAGGTTATATTATATAGGGAGGTTCTTTCCATACTTGTAATAGGTTGTCTTATATAGTTAGGTCCTTGTCATACTTGTAATAGGTTAATAGGGAGGTTCTTGCCATACTTGTAATAGGTTGGTTGTCTTATATAGTTAGGTTCTTGTCATACTTGTAATCGGTTATATTATATAGGGAGGTTCTTGCCATACTTGTAATAGGTTGTTTTATATAGTTAGGTTCTTGTCATTCTTGTAATAAGTTATATTATACAGGAAGGTTCTTGCCATACTTGTAATAGGTTGTCTTATATAGTTAGGTTCTTGTCATACTTGTAATAGGTTATATTATATAGGGAGGTTCTTGCCATACTTGTAATAGGTTGTTTTATATAGTTAGGTTCTTGTCATACTT
>KN883868.1:25003-41550 GCA_000934455.1 Apostichopus parvimensis
ATATACGGTTATATGGCAAGTTGCATCACATGACAGATATATACTTATCATCTGAAGTTCAACACAACAGAAAAATTCCCCTTTTGAGACACATCAGTTTAAGGTAGGAATTGAACACCAGACCTTCGTGTCACAAACCGTAGTCCCTACCACTCGGTTTATATTTGCTAATTTAAATGTTATAACATATATTAACCTCCTTGCGTTACTGACATCTTTATCATTTTAAAACAAGTTTAAAGAATAAATAACGAATGTGAGGAGACCTGATAAAATAAGATGAATAGTTTTGAGGATATAGAAATACCTTTAATGTCTCTAGATTGCATCTCTGCAGGAATTAAGTCCAAAGAGAATGTAAGAGGAAGCAGAAAACCTTCGAACCTTTGTAATGAAAATGAAGAATAACGAGAGAAATGTTACAAATTAATACGTTAATCTAGCAGGGAAACTATCATTAAAGCACATATTTGTTAAAATTATTTTAACCTTTAAATTTTGGTAGTAATGGTCCTGTCACATTTAAATGTGAATAGTTTTACACTAAATATTGCTTGGTTGTTCTGAACCGTCAAGGGAATACAATGGATTATGCTTAGTTGGTTCCTTACTTAAATACAAGATAGCATCACGCCTGGTCTTACCAGTGCAATTATTGATCAGTATACATGTATGCTTATCATAAACTGAAGTAAGATGAATGAGTTAGAAGGTTTGTAAATGGGTCGTTCCATGTCAAATCACCAAAATTTGGAGTATGTTGTAGTTGGACATCTTTTAAAACTTCCCAAATTTATTATATGCTTGGAACACCACGAAATAATCATATTCTGAAAAATTTCAGTTGCATTGCTTCAAAATTGGCAGATTTATCACACTTCGAAATTCCGCAAATTTTCGCCACTGTGGCATTTTCGCAATTTCTTGATTTTTGAGGTCTCAGCATTTAAACATCCTACTACCTTTCTAGTACAGATTCCTATAGAGTTTATCCCATAGAAAAGGAAAGAATCAAGTACCAGGAAGCAGTGGTTTAGGAGCAATTTATCACTAAAAATAGCACAATGTTTAGTGAAAAAAACAAAACTTGAATATTTTGAACGATTTAATCGATGTTAGAATTGTCTCACCATCTCTCTTGTAAACCAGGTAGTGATATTTTGCCAGAAAAAACAATTTTCGTGGTTTAGCTGACAAGCCTAGGGAGACAGTACCCTGTTGTGATGAATACCATACCATATTACAATACACACACAAGTAACGTTTTGTATACATGCATTCCAAGTGTATATGCAGTGTACACTTGATGTAGCATAGGTTAGCTTTGTTACTTACGACCATACGGCAAGTTTGCGGAACGGATGCGGTTTCCATGTGGTTACACATCAGTTTCAATCACCAAACATATAAGAATATCCTTGCAAGACACGGTAAATGCACCGACAGTACGAAAGGAACAATTCATCAAGGTGATGAATTACACTTATTTTGATTCATATATCTCATTACAATATCATCTTTTCACAGGCATGCACCTGTAGCTATTACTAAATATTTTCATTTCGTGTTTAACTTATTACAACAGTTATTTACAACACACTGCTTATAAATGCAGTTCAACATTTTCGTGAGATAAGACCTGTTTAATATGCTTGTTGTAAACCAGTGGTATACGTATCGCGTTATTTTTAATATGGCAAACAAAATGCAACTGCGTGTACACTTTACAATACGTTAACTTAAAAGTCTTGAAGTTTACTTACATCAGCTCCTTGACAATTCCACATTTCATTCCGTAGTGAAACCAGTTCAAAATATCCTTTTCTGTTAATGTCCCCGTATTGCCATATTGTTCACTGTCGTCAAAAAATGAACTTAAATATCGTGCATTACTTCGAGATATGTGGATCTTTTCAACAGTTGGAAGTGTTGGTAAAGGTATCCCGCTGTCTAGTATAATAGTATCACCTTCAAACTTGACGGAAATGTACTCGAGGTGAAAACCAGATATTGGAATCTGTGACGGAGACAAGATGCTTCAAAAGTTAATATTTATATACGAGATGACAGTCACATGACATTTATGCATTTCAATTATGTAGTTTTATGTTTACAAAACAACTGCCCAACTACTGTTTTGACCATCCTATTGGAAACTATCGATTGCCAACAATGTGTTAATGCGGTAACTTAAACGGTTAAACAATTTCTTCCAACATATACGGCTTGCTATTCCAGGTTAATTTCAATCACTCAAGTCATCTAATTTTTAATTGAACCCTTGGAGAACTTGGTATTTATTCTTAACCGTAAAATCCTTCTGGAATTCCAAAGCATATAAACCTCATGCGTTTATGTTGAAGCAGTTTTATTTGGTGTCAATAATGATAACAAACTAGAGCGCAATTTGTCATATACACTACACTGCTACTTTAATGTTACTGTATAGTGTTAGGCTAGGTTGTAGGAATGCATACACGCACAGTCGCTGCATTGTGGTGTTTGTGACGTCGATGCAAGTCCTCTATAGGCGGGGACGGGCTGACGTCACTTTGATTATGACGTCCCTTTTTTAAGTGCGTGCCATTAAAAAAACTTTAGGCAAGTCTTCCGGCACCAGGGGTGATTTTAGCTGGGCTCCAGGCTCCACCAGCTACAGTGAAAAATTTCCATTGACATTGAAATATTACACAATAAATCATACTGTTTTTATGAAATGGCGCCTGGTTCTGGCACCACTAAAATCACTCCTACTAAGCCCCTTAGGATTAGCTAGCTAGGCCTAAAAACAATTTGGTTGTGTTTTTAATATAGATACCTGCCAGTGGCCAATGGCAATCGGCCTATGGCCTATGGCCTAGGCCTACTGGCCTAGGCCTTTGGCAACTGCACACCCGAGATATTCTGTTCAGTTTCCGATTGCACAGTTGGATATTTTTATCAATACTGGGGCCTAGGTCTATATTTGGAAGAATTTTAGGCCTAATTTAATTTGTCAACTGCTTGTGTGTCATAAGTTAAGGTATTGGCACTGAGGTGTTCATTAAAAAAATCAGTACTTGGCTAGTCTAAATTTCTTACACACTGTATGTACTGAAAAAACCTTGTTTGGCTAAGGGTGTGTTATACGTCATTTTACTTGGTTACTGTCCCGCCTATACAACATCGAATAAGCCTAAAACACTGAACATGGGTGACAGCCTAGTATAGGCTTACGTAAGAACGAAAAGGCTGGTCGTAGTACTTCAGCATAATAGAGGAGGGCGCAGTGGTGAATGTATTAATGAAATCATTGGGGTCGAAAGTGATTCCGCGATGTGATTATCTGAGAAAATGAGCGACAAGACATAGCCAAAAACAAATAAGGATGAACGCTGGTGAGGCGAACAAAAAATTAAAACAAAATTTATATTGAAATGTTTAGAATCTCCTTAATCACAACGGAGATGCTTAACACTACACAGATACACCATGTTTGTTCGTAAAGTATTCTCTGCATGGACAAAACTTGAGGGAGCGAAACATAACTTTTTAGCCCCCTCATAAAAAAATGAATGGACACTGGTGAAACGCGCAGAAGAAAAAATGATATTGGAATGTCTTCTTAATCACAACGAAGATGAGCCCTCAAGCCCCTCCTCCCACCCCCTCCAGTTACGTTGTAACTGCATATTATTTATATATTTATTATCAGTCTCCTTTCCAGTCGTTAACACCTCAACTGCAACAGGCCTTCACCAAAGCATAATTTACTGGCTCGGGCACCATAAAATTATACGCTATTCTACATCAACTTCACCATCCGTTGACTTTTCAACACTTCTGATTGAAGAATATACCTATGCTGGCCAGGGGGGGGGGGGGAAGACACAAGGCACGGTATGAACATGATTTGATTTAGAGATGGAGTGGTGCGCAACACTCCTGTTTAATGTAAATATTGAACTGGTCAGGATATTTTGAGGGGTTACATTCCGAACCAAAATGGCCCATTAACTCACAATCACAAGCATGCATGCAATTCAGCCAGAGGTATAGTAAAGGGCCACATAAAAGTTTGGCATTTCCAATGCTATTTCGTGGCATTTGATGTATTCCAGAGATGGAATTGAGTCATTGGGCCAATTTGAGGGCCTAGAAAATTTCGGTCGGAGCGGCACTCAAACTGGGGTTATTTAGAAGTGATATCTACTTTTTCTATTCATTGTCTATTTTTTTTGTTTCAGCAGAAAAGAGGTGGGGGGGGGGCGGGTCTCCAGCCCAATTAGCTCTGCTTCCATTCTTTGAGCCCTGCTATGTACTGTTTGATTCCTTGCTAGAGGAGTCTATGCGGTCAGGCGGTGTGTGTGTTAGTATGTGTGTGTGTCTGTGTCGCTGGCTCGTACTCTGGTTAAATCTGTCTCACTGGAGTCATGGTCAAACATTAGCCTTATAAGACACAGGAAGCAACCAATGTAAGTTGCCCAACCTAATCCCATTGTGATAGAGGTCAAATACACAGTGACAAAACAGTTACATTTACCAAATAGAGCTTTGAAGGGGGATAAAGATGGTACCTGGGTTATATTTGCTATGTAGATTCGCAGGCAGAGCTTGATTGGGGGAGAGGATGAAAGTGTGTGCCAATAATAATCTGAACTATTGAATAAAAGTAGATATTTATATATACAGTACATTGTAATCATTACAAAGGAAGATAATCAACAGCAGTCTTTCGAGTTTTTGTCATAATGAAACTTGGTATTGCTTCATTCAGATTGTTCAATCAGGAATTTGGGGTAAATGCTTTTTCTCCTACAGTTGGCATGGTCTTGATTGTCTGTCATAATGTGGTAGTACTTCATTGGCAGTGTCCATGGATTTGTGGTCAGTGGTCATGTTAGGAAAATACTGAAAATGTGACTTCTAGTACAGAGGTTTTGTAGCACAGTTTTGAGTTTTTGTCATAATGATATTCGGTCAGTGGTCATCTAGGTGTAATTATATGAAAACACTGAAACGCTTCTTTATCTTCAGTTTTTGTGGGATAGTCTTGCGTGTTTGTCTCGAAGATACTTTGGTGGTACTTCACTGTTTGGGTCAATGGTCATCTAGTGGTAATTTTGGGTAATTTTATCCCATGCATACATGTTACAATTGTCAGTAGTCAGCAAGGGGTCCTTAGGGGTCATATGAATGTGTCTGTGAATTTTAATGGTTAAACGCACACCATACAGTCTGTGAAGGATTTTGATGAAAAATTGACAAAGAATATTAGATGACGGGTCATTAGTTGAACTGATGAATGTGTGAGATATGCATCATTGGTGCTCTAGTTTATGGCAGAATATTGATTGTTTGTCATAATGATACTTTTGTAGTGCTTCATTGGGGTGTTCATGGATTTTGGGTTAGTGGTCATTTCATGAAAATGCGTTCTCTATGTACAGTAATTATGGCACCATGTTGATAGTTTGTTCAAAAGTTCTGGGGTTGGGCCTCTCTGGCAAAATAATTACTGTGTGAAAATTTTATGATTTGTTTGACTGAACAACTTCCTCAAGTTTATTTGTTTCGTTTATGGTTTATGTATATATGTTCTTTCATCACAGAACCATATGCATGCATGTTTTTGCATATTTACAATTTCTCACATTTAGTGTCATGAAAGAGTTATGTATATCGTAAACTTACTTTGTACAGATAGCTCATCATGTTTTTTATTAAGCCATTGTATTTGAGTATGTAAAAATTTCGGTTGCGCCTACTGAGGGCTCAATGTAATGTGTGTTTGCTATACATACATTGCTAACTCAATTGCTGGTCAAACTATAACAGATGTCAAGAAATAAAAATTAGGCTTACATAGCATTGCCAACATACATGAATCTCAAACTCGGTATGTAGCTTCACTAGATGTGTCTAAATAAAAGTTGTCAATGATTGTAAAGTCAATATGTCATATGAGGTCAAATGAGGCTAACCCATCTAATGTAGTTCTAGATATGATCATACTTGATATGTTGGTTCCCTCAAATAAGATGGACCCTTGTAATGGTGATAGAAGTAGAATGAAGTTTCAGGTCAGATGAGGTCAACTGCTGAAAACTCAAGCTAGGTCATTGGAGGTTAACAGAGGTTAATCACTGAAAACCCTGCGACCAACAACATTTGATAGGGAGAATTTCAATTGACTACATACCCAGAGTTCATCAAGTTAGTACCTTGTCCCTATTGTTTTAGTGGAGGTCAAAGGTCATATAAGGTCAACAGAGGTGAAACATTGAAAACCTTGTAACCACCATAATGTGATAAGGAAACTCCAATTGAGCTCATACTGGGTATGTGTCTTTGTCATAGTTGGTACATAATGTTGTTTTTGGTTGAGGTCAAATGTCATGTCAATTGAGGTCAAACACTGAAAACCTTGTAAACACCAGCAATTAATTGGTAGAATTTCAATTAAGCTATACTTGGTATGGGTGTGTGTCATAGATAGTACAATGTCCCTATCGTTTTGGTTAAGGTCAAAGGTTATCTCTGAAGTCAGCAGAGATATAAAAAAAAAGGAACCATCATAACTTGATAGGCAAACTTCAATTGAGTTCATACGTGGTATGTGTTGTGGGTGATTTTCATAGATACTACATGGTTCCTATTGATTTTGGTAGAGGTCAAAGGTCATCTGAGATCAACAGAGGTCAACCACTGTTTTGATGGAAAGAAAACCAAGAGGTTTGTAATTGCCTTTTTGAAGTGCACAGTTTCAGTCTGGTATGGTCATTACTGTGTTGCTTGTCTGTAGTCTGTATGGTGTAAATTAATAGTTTAATACATATTATGTGGTTAATTACGTTCACATGGTTATACCTCAACATACATTTCATGGGCAACTTTCTATGGTTGGTTGTGAGACTTTAAGGTCAGGCTTAAAGCATATCCAAACTTACAATACAAAATAAAACCCACACATGGTAGAACCAAGACAAGGTTGGAAACTTGATCACCACATATATCCACTGTTTGCAGTGGCATGTACAAGAGGACCCCCTCCCCACGCCACACTCCTATTGCTCAGTCAGGGTCATGAACTGTAGCCTATATACACCATCAGCATTCAATAAAATTAAATAATTGTGGCAAGGTATCACAATGCACAGTTGCGTTCTGTTTTATTCTATTACTTTCTTAACATAGTTAGAATTAAATGTGTGATCTGGGGTCAAGAAAAGTGAGAACTTTACCATAGCTTTTGTTTGTTCAATTTCTCAGCAACCAGTGGAACCTTTACAAAACCAAAGTTTCCATAATATATTTGTTTTGCACAAAATTTAATAAAGTTAATTCTGTTCTTTAAAATTCCTTTCGACCAAGTTTATATATGTGATCATTACAACTGCAATATGAACATTGTATGTAATACATGTGCGATTGATTATACAGGTCAACCAAGTTTCATGTTTTTTCCATTTGTGTCTTGAATTTGAAAAACTCTAACTGAAATTGAAAAGAGGAAATTTTTTTTAAATGGAAAGATAAGTCTTTCTTTTGCCAAGTGTTGTAATAGCATGTTTTTGTTTTTGGTTACTTTATTTGAACTATTTTGTGTGAATTTGAGACATGTAATACTACAAGCTTAGTTAATGGAATAGCTTGTACACCACCTTTACAGGTGTACATTAACTGATTTGGCTAGTGAAAACAGGGAAAAAACGAACGAGTGAAAGTACATACTCATGTGTAAATTCACTAGCTAGCATTTCACTATCGTCTAACATGTAAATTTACTAGCAAATACGTAATTTCACTACCTTAGAAGCCTGTTTCTTACTAGCTATCATGAGTTAAATCAGGGTACTACCTTTACTTATTTTAGTGAGTATTCCAGTTTTCTGTGTATGGATAGCTGGATTTCTATTTTGTGCAAACATGTAAGCTTTTGAACTAATCAGCCAATAATTTGGTATTCAATAGATGATGGTCATTATAAGTCTATTATTGGTAATGACAGAAACAATACACTAAAACAAATAGAAATACACTGCCCACTGTCGAAAAAGGATAAGCAAGTATAACATTTGTCTCAGTCGAAATCTTTAAAAGTTCAGATATGTTGTTGCTACACTTGCTACTGTCCCGAGATCGGTCTAGACTGTTTTAGGTCGCGTTGAGAGTGCTACTACCCTAAACAGGAAGAGTTACTACTCCAACAAATGGCAATAAAGCAAATACTCAAGGCTATGAGAAACGGATTAATATTTGCAAACCTTTAATCCCTTCATGGGAATGAAAGCCGCAGTTGATTATTATAAACGAAAACATGATACACCGATTGTTATCTCTCATATAAAAATATTTACGTGGTTTCTCGGAGGGTGGAATGAAATACCAAAACATTTAATGAACCGACATGTTTGATTACTAACGTTTGTGATTAATTTCCTGGGCAAAGTATAGCGAACGTCCGCAGCTTGGTATTATTACATTTCACTTGCAATATGAGGTTAAACCAACTGTTGATACATACACATACATATAACCCAATATTATTTGTATGCTATAATATTACAATTGAAGGTATCAATGTTCGGCATTCTATACATAAGTCGAGGGCATACATCGAAGGCATTAATTGAATGCGTAGTCAATGAATGAACTGTTAAACAGATTTAAACTGTATAATACCGACAGGCAAGACTCTGAGACTCGGAACGCTGAGACGTAAATTAACAACATTTTGTGGAAAACTGTGTTTTTATCAAGTACATTTCAACCAAAAATTTAGGTCGTTAGAATTATATTTCAATATGTCGAATAATCTACAGTGTTATTTAGACACATTGTGTGCATAATTATGCACCGAAATCACATAACCCACACAGTTTATGTAACACCTACAATACGAATTACATAATGAGCAGTTTCTCAAAGTTTATCTTTTGGAAAGGGAACAGCAATAGAGTTTACATTCACATTAAGGTTAAATAATGGATATAAACTCATTATTCTCTCCGTTAAAGACAGTTTTTTTCATGAAGAACGGTTAGCAATTATAACCTATATCCCACTGTTATACTACGTCAATTGGTTAATCTTTATTTACGGTGTTATGGTATTGTTACATCCAAAACAACCTGTTCTTTACAGAAATTGCTTAGAATGTACATTGACAATGAAATACGCGCGATATAAAGTCTTCCTGTTATTTTAACAATAAAGCCTAGTTGTTATGTTGCACAAACGGCGTACTACGGTTACTGACTTACGTCATGGTAAGATGCGTTCTCCAGAAGCTTTATAGTACATCTCTGTAGTAACTCACTGTCATGGCTGAAGATAGTCACGTTTTCTGTGCATACACGCTTGACTGTATCTACATCATCAACCTGATGGTATAAAATAAATATAATGTAAGCTGAATTAAATTTAAATTTTAATATATTAAATAGTATTAGATGTACTCCATATGCCTGACTCTAGAAACTTACTCCGAATGATTCCGAAAATAACAAATATCTCCCCAAAATATCTCTCAGAGAAGATTTGCCGAGCAAAGGTTAACATAGAAAAAATATTAAATCGTTTAATTAAACGTTGTACTTATGAGCCATTTTGTTTATATATTTATTACACATTCCATATAGTATGGCAAAAACGAAAGTTGCATGATTTCCTATCACCTGCCTTCTTAAAATGGTTAATGCATTGAAAAATTAACTTCTTGTGGCTTGCAAAACTTGTTTGTAAATTAAAAAAAAAACCAAAATACTTAACAGAAGATGAGATAATGACAAATTATTGATGATTCCGTGCATTCATTTGTTGTAATCAGTGAAGCAAAAATGAACTACATTTTAAAGGTTAGAATCTTTAACCGATTCAACAAATTGCATTGTTCAATTAGGGAAACGACGTCCAAATCTACATAAACAAAGTACACAAACTTCAAAAACTATTAATAACTATTTTAAACCACAGTTGAATTACGTGTCCCTACCGACGTGTTTTTGACCGTGCTCCCTGTAATTATGTTATTTCTGAAGTATGTGATACACTTTGTGACAGTTGTTGTTACTTTGTAATGTGATGTCCATTTCTGTTTACACCGTAATGGTCGAATGTGTGTTATACTACGACAAGTTTAAGAATGTCAACTTTTCGAAAATTATTGGTCGGTCATTATATTATCTACACTGCTTTCTTTAAAGCAGCTCGTCAGATTTTAAATTAGTCAATGTCGGTATCCACATCACACCTGTAAACACCAAATCTGTAAAAGAATTGCAATATTTTCCAACAGCTAGACGGATGGGATGGGGTTGGGTGTTATTCTCGTCTTGTTCTGTAAGTTTATTTCAACGACCGCAGTTAACTTTAGTTTAATCTGTTTTATTTGTTTGGTTGTCGAATTTTACAAAGCTGCTGGTATTCTTAAGATAAGACTACAATTTATGAAACGAAGACGCCCTTCCAGGTTTTTTCAAAAAACAAACTTTCAATCAGTTATAACATGTATTCTACCAAGAAATTTTGGCAAAAAGAAAAGTCGTCATTGCTTTTGCTCGCGTGTATGTTTTAATCATATATTTCTATAATCATTTTGAAAATAAAGCAAACACTATTAAATTATTTTCAGAACTGTCTTATAGCGAAAAAAGAAGGCAAATCGAAAACGGTCTTTACACTGTATTTTAGACATGAAACATGCAAGTTCATTAGCAGTCTCCGTACATGTACACATATTGTAGCGAGAATGTTGTTGGAAGGGAACGGTTTTATAAATGATTTTATGTTGTATTTCATAAACATCATTATGAATTGGTTATGTACCATGACCAATATATGTTTCATGGGATAATTTCTGTAGGAATCTGAGCATGATATACTCGTAATTTATTGCCAATACTTACATCTTGTACTTATGATAATGGTTTTGCTGTAATAACGATATTCAACCCAAGGGTATTGAGTGTAGGGCCAAACTACTATTTATATGGAATCTTTTTTCGTTCCTCTCTGTACGAACAAAATGTGCTTGTAGTGACAATTGGCTATTTCATGGTTGACAAAGTAGATACAACAATAAACCACAATAGCAGAAAAACTCTATATACAAAATATACCTCCCAAAGACCGGATTGAAGATTCAGACTGTAGCCGTAGTTACTCCAGGACACTAAGATGATAGAAATGTAAACTCGTGTAAGAGATTTAACAATGACACATATAATACGAAGATATTCATCTACAGAAAATTATGTTAAAACAAGAGAAGTAAGAACGAATTAGTGTTTGTGGAATCCATTCTTCCTTATATGTAAGTATACACACACACGCATGTATATATAAAGAGGAACACCGGATGCATGTGTATGACAGTAACATTTGAAATATATAAATAT
The DNA here is from genome assembly GCA_000934455.1 of Apostichopus parvimensis. NCBI lineage: Eukaryota > Metazoa > Echinodermata > Holothuroidea > Aspidochirotida > Stichopodidae > Apostichopus > Apostichopus parvimensis. Next base: position 36,385 of record KN883868.1, read on the forward strand.
CAAATATCAACACACCAGAATAATCCCACTTCACGACCGTATAATCAGGCGATGATAGGAATCGGACACCGGACCTTTGTGTCACAGACTGAAGTCTGTACCAATCGGCTACAATGATTTTACTTGTGTGAATGCGTATAAACTGGCTTTCTATAACTGTCAATGATGGTGTATTTGCCAAGTGTTATGATAATACAGAGTGCACGCGTGGCGTTGCTTTTTAATGAGACAATCAACACATAATTGTTACTTTTACGAATGTGTAGCAACTTCCGTTACCATTATCCTAGTCACTGTGAGACATTTTCTAGTTTGAAGAAAGACGATATGATGAACTATCGTCTGAACAAAAAATAACAGGATTGTTTGGTGACAAAGACGACTGGGAGAAGTCCTGTTAAACTTAAATACTAAATATTCACAGACTAAATTTGAAGATATAGACATACCTTTAATGTTTTCTGCAGGAATTGACTCCGAAGAGAATGTTAGAGGCAGCAGACAAGCACCAAACCTTTGTAGTAGAAATGAAGAATAACAAGCAAAATGTTACAAATTAGTACGGTAATCTAGCCGGAAAACTATCACTACAACACATCGTTGGTGAACTTAGTGAATTAGGATGATAATAATGTTTTGGCATTGACAACATAATGTGTCAGAAAACGGTATGATCTGAATGGACCCCAGCTAGTCAAAGCATTATAGACTGAATATCGATTAGTGTAATGGTATATTCAGTCGTCTTTTGTAGAGAATCAGCCTACGAGAGCTGTAATCCCACCCACATAGTCTGCAGCGAAGTTTAATTCTGCTCACGGCGAAGCTAATCAAGCCATAGTTGTGGATTTGGCCATGACAATAATCCCTCGCAATGATCTGTCGAGGCTACCGTACATTGCTAAAAACTGATTGTAAATCCAGTAGATTAAATATGTTTAAATCGTTTTAAAAGAAACAGTTTACATTCTACTGATATTGTATGGATTTTAACTTTCTGATGTTGAAGTCGTCATTTTTATTTTTACTTGCATATTCTTATTTTTTAAATGTTTACTCCTCTAAATATAGGACAGTTGGAATCAATTATATCTATGTACATTGCGTAAAGTCTGATGTACTATATTATTTCGATTGTTTAAACGATAAATAGCAACTTCTAGTGGAATTATTTGGGAATGGAAATTCAATAACATGTTTAGTCAAAATGGATTAAACCCTTAGTATTCTGGAAACATCAGAGAGCAGTAACGCTTTAATTAACAACCAATAGAACCACAGAGCAAATCATGTTATTTTCAATCGTTATCCCCTTTAACACACTTTATTCGGTATCGGAAGTAATTGTGTTGTTTGCTAAAATCCTCTACTTTCACGCCTTTGACACAAACTATTATAATAATCGCATGCACACCACATACATTTACACGTATAATCCATATCAAAAGTTTATACGGAATCCTGAACGAATCGTCAAAATATCTTTAATGTTCATATATAAACACTTGATGCACGAAATTTGTGGCCAAAATAAATTACAACTGAGTAGCCGACACAGTTGTTCTTATTTTCCCAAAAAATATTTTCCGCAAATGTTATACAATCTCACATAGGGTACAAAACCCATCCGTCTACATCGTTTACAATCAGTTTCGTAACACCAATAATCTTTTTTAATAGAAACATGGTAAAGATTCCACTTTTTTTTCTATTCCGACACGTATACCCTTAGAAGTGGCTCACAATTCTATGTATTTTGGTAATTGTATTTCTTTTAACAACAAAACCAAAAGCACCAAGTATGTAATCAAATTCCAATGACATCGTCATTACAATACACATTTATCGTGACATTCCGTTTTGCATAGAAAGGATATTAAACTCTGTTAAACACATACAGTTTTACCTTCATTAACGGATCGGTTGTGTAAATGTTTGATTTTCGGAAACATACCAACCAAAGTATATGTTACGTACATCATAGTCACACTCTTTTAACACCGATAAATACTTCATCTATCTATTCCAATAATTACAAGCGTACAACTGCCCATATACCAATACTAAATGAAATCGTAAATAACCTGAATAAACTTGTAGATAATTTATGTTGCTGTGTATTAATCCTGGAGTTATCTGTGTGATTGTAAATATACTATACTCTCTATGAATGTGTTGAACATTAACGTGTTGATACGGTTCTCATTGTAATACTCACTCTAGCTCCTCCAGCATATGTGACTGTTGTACATACATCAATATGTCTACAACCTCTGTCTCTGTCATTTCTCTTCTTCTCTTTGTATTTATCACTACCTTCTTTACTGATGCAGGACATGACAGGCGTATCCCTGAATGTAGGATGACGTCCCCAGCATCAATCTTACTGAATGACTCTTTCAGATACAGACAGGAGATGGGAATCTGAAGGAAAAAAATAGCTTGTATATGGTAGTTAAATTATTTGTTTGCTCCATAATATATGAATTATGCATTCATATTAATATTATTCACTGGCCGATACCGACTCTTAAGGTATGCCTGTCTATTTCAGTATTGATGCGAACCCTCCGCAAATCATCACGATGGAACGACATTTTCTAAATTGAGCTAATTCGAGAAGATACCAAAATATGGGTAAATGAAAGTAACTTTGGAAACGTTACAGTACTAGCTCACAAAGCACAGGTTATGGCATTGCACAATAACACATGGTAATATACAATTTGTATCAGAAACTTGATCGTCGTAACGATTATAATACGAACCAAATATGGACCATAAATGAATAAATGATTAAATTAATATCATTCATATTTTTTAAATAACTCCATATACGTTTGGTGTAGTTCATGGAGACACTAGCATGAAGAAACATATTATCGCGTAGTGTCGGGCAGTTCAGTTTCACTGAAATAATTTTAGTCAAGATATATCCTACAAGAATATTTTATGATTTTATATTGATTATGACGATTTTCAGGAAGGTAAAATATTGCAAACAAACATTGATATTGAAAGTAAAGTGATTTCTAAAGCAATCGATTGGTAAGAAAAAATTTTTTAAAAAAAATTGGGGGGCTGCCAATTATCATATCATTGCAGCCTATCAGTTTCCCAATGATATCGAACTAATTTATTTTATATCCCAATAACCGCTGATCCCAGTCACTCCCGCAGTTTTCGGGCACAAAACAAATGCACCCATGAGCCAGTGGCGCCAATTTCCGTATTCCGCGAAAAAATGCAGCTTCTTTTGAAGCCCTTAAAAACGGCAGATACGAAATTACAGGCTACAACTTTCATTGCAAGGAACAAATTTTGATCATTCATATCACTCAACCTTTCCTAATAGGTATTACCTTCATTTACAAGTAAAATTATATCATAAAAATGACGACCTAAACATATGAACGGTAAAAGCCATACAATAACATAATTATTTAAAACCTTAACTATTAAATGTAAAGGGATTGAAAATATAGTTTAGCTTAAATTTACATTGAAATCTTTCTATATCGATGATTATACTTCTTCCTCGTAGCTTTGACCGTATGATTTCAACTTGTCAACTTCAAACTTCAACTATGTTTGAGCAGATGACCCTTTTACCGAAACTTTATATGAGCTGATGCTTCTCGTTTGTGTTCTATTGTAGTTTTAAGTTCTGCTAAATTTCGCTGCACACGCCGTTGTTTCGACAATATATGTGAAAACTGTCCACAGTTTAAATCGATTTTTTCATAATTAAATTTATATATTACTTTTCTTTCTTGATATGAGGAGTTTTATATCGACGTTTAATGACAACTATTTAGACTTTTCATCATAAAAACTCCCGATGCTCACTGTGCATCTAACATCATTTCCAAACGTTACGAAGATGATAGAGCCAGCTTGAAAACATTTCCAATTAATAAAAACCCTTACTAAGTCATTCTGGGAAAACTAATTTTTGTTTTGAGAATTACCTTTAACTCTTGAATACACTTACATTATGTCTGTGTGCCACATGAAGGAGCTGTACATTTGACCTCTGTTGTAACACGCTCTGTTCGCCATCGATAGATACAGTACTGCAACGAATATTTTCCGACACCTGAATGTCAACAACCTTAGTGTAGAATAAATAGAACGAGAGTTTAATGGTCGCTGGAAGTAAAAATAAAGTTTATTTGAAACACAATGTAGTATAAAACTGCATTGGCGGAACCCACAGCGATGACTTATTTATTCAATTGACAAGATTACAATCACTGTCTTCCAGGGTGACAAGACTGCTCTACTTTGTTTATTTTAATTTAAGAAAAAGATAAAATTGAACCAGTTTCCTTGTTTTGGAAGCTTTTCATAACATTTTCTTTCTGTCAATGAGATATACACACCCGGATGAATATTTTTATTTACCTGAATTTAAGCACCTTAATTTGTACAGAACTTCATAACAATACTTTGTTTGCAAATCAGAGATCCGCTTTGTCGATGTATCTCCATTGATATTAATAACATGAAAAAAGTTACATCACTGTTACATTATACACTAAATATAAAATACAGTTCCATGTTTCAAGAGAGTTTTCTTGTGGTGTTGTTTATTAACACTACGTTGTAGATAATGTTATTTTAGATCATGTGAAAAAACACTAAGAAAGACAGAATTTACCTCCCAGTGACTTGTTTGCAGATCCAGACGAAAGCAATTGTCAAATGGACGCCACAAAACTGAAAGATAAAGATATGGAATGAAGCGAATTATACAACATGTTTATGCGTAGACTGATGAACGGCCTAGTTGAGCTTCCAATGAGCACATAAACAGCAACATGTTCCATGCGCTTGCAAAGAAAAGGCAAGGGTTGAATTCTGAAATAGTCTCTGCTTCTTTTTCAATAAAAATGCTTTTAACAAAATATTCGTAACTCTAGCAGTCTTTGGGAATGAAATAAAACATTAAGGTGTAACTGTTTTTTCAATCAATTTGCCGTTTATGTGACGTAAGCTTATATTGACATCAACCAACATAAGTTTGATAGGTGTTACAATACATCTTATGACAAAGAAACTAGAGCACCAATGGTGCAGAGCTCATACCTTTTCGAGCTCAAAAATTCAGGGCCCACAAAACTTTATGGCCCACCAAATTTCAGGCCATTTTTCAGATTCCAC
>KN883869.1:18637-31554 GCA_000934455.1 Apostichopus parvimensis
TAAATGTCTCTGCATAACTAATTCATGACTATGAATTTAATCCGAGGAAACTCAGTAACGTCCGAATGCGATTTATCTAATCCGTTCCTCGGTTCCGGTGTTGAAGTGAATAATGTCACATTACCGTATCACTGTTCAGTTAAACCATCTGTAAGCATTTAGTAGAAACCTTGTATACATATAGGGTCTTCTACCGTGAACTAGCCCCAGTGAGTTGGTTAGTTTCAGAAGACAGAAGATGCCGTTATGAGTAATAACTGAAAGCAAAACATTACCTTCCTCAAAATATTTCTCAGCATGGCGGTCTGGGTCACTGCCGTCCAAACAGCGTGATTCCAGTGACGTTGCTTACAAGTTCTCAGAGCAATACATAGCAGCGAGCATGGTCAGAGTGGCATACCTCTTCGAGCCGTGAAAGGCACGGCTCCTGCAGGTAAATTGGAACTTCTATTTAAAATAATTTGGATGATGGAAAACAGACAATTGAGCAGCGAATTAACTTATGCAAGCATCATTATACATCATCTACATTAACCATCTCCCATACGATAAACTGAACCACACAATCCACACAATGCAGCCAGTTCGCCATCGATCTCGCTATTTGGCGCACAACTAAAAGAATTTCCCTATGCATCAGTGCACTACAAAAATTCTCCAACACCCTAAGCTCCTGGTGTAGTAAATGGAGAGTTAAAATTAATCCAAATAAATCTAAGCTTGTAATCTTTAAGTACCCTTTTACCAATGACTCGACCGAGGACTACAGTATTAATCTTTTCGCGACTGACATCACCCCCAGCAAAGAAGCTGTTTACCTACTAGGAATCACCCTAGACAATAAACTTAATTTTAAGAAACACGTTAATATCACTTATCGGCGAAGCTTGGAGAATCCTAAACCCACTTAAAAGCTTAAGTAATCTAAAATACCTATCCCCACATATTTGATTACAAATTTATAATTCAAAAATTAAACCAATTATTACTTATGGCAGTATCTGCCTCCTTCAGCTGTTATAAATCCCAAATTTCCCAATTAAAGGTTATAAATAATAAAGCCCTTAGAACTTGCCTCAATATCCCTAGCTATATCGCCACCAGTATAAACTCCTTGAAGCAGCAAACTCTTTACCACTTTTTGAACAACTAAATTATTTCAAACAAAAAATCCTTAAAAAAATACACTCCTTCTTGACCCCCTATTCCATGACCTCTTGCTTAAATAATTAGTTCACAAAACCTACGCAAAAAATAATTTAAAAAGATCCCTAGGTACATGAGTTTTTTCTTAACTGGGAGGAGGCTTCAGCCCTGGTAGAGGGAGGGGGCCCCCTTGTTTAGGAACCCGGTGGCTAGAGGGCTTGTGAGTCAAACCCCATCGGAATTGTCCTCTTCTGGGGAACAGCCCAGTCACCGGGAACTATTTTGTCTTTTTTCTTAGCGTAAGGGTACATCCCGGCAGGGTGGGTTTGCCAGGTCTGGGGCAACCTCCCAGTATTCTTCCTAAGTAGTTTCCATCACTCATTTAAAGCTTCCAAATTTTGTGTGCTGCTCGTCTTCCTCTTCATTCGCTTCTTGAAAATGCTATTGTCTGTTTTAACCTAAAAGTTCTAATTAACCTTCAGGGGCCGTGCCTTGCACGGCTAGAATAAGAATTTCATTCTGACCATTCAAAGTTCAGTTTGGCAATTTTTGTTTTTAGAAATGTATAGTTTCCTAATAAATAGTGGCAGATTTTTCTTATAGGCAAAAAACGCTGCAACACTACACGTGTCATTGCCAGTTACCGCGTTCATGTATGATACATGTATCTCTCGTCTCACAGCTTCTGTACAAAGATTCTGGTACTTATTTGTCCCACATAGTTAAATATAGTTTTGAAACTTTTGAACATATAGTGGATACGTGGTATAAAACTGCCAATATGGCCCCTGACCACGGGGAATGCCGTGAAGGTTTCGTGGGGGCGGTGGTGAAGGGGAGGGAGGGAGGGAGGGAGGAGGGAGGGGTGAATACAGAAAATGCATTGTTATGGTTTAAACTGGGAGATATTGAAACGTTGGATCTTTGTTGCTGAAATGCTATACGCTGATTTTCAACGCCATTTTTATTTTCAGTAATGGTCCATCGCGATGTAAAACATGTTTTTTTTTTCCTTCTGTATAGTACAACTTATGAGAGTGAGCCATTTTACACGAGGACCCACCAATTTTCATTAACTTACATTAGTAAAGATATTACTTTATGTAGAAGTGCTATGAGATGGCCGTTTTGTACTATAAGTTGACATGTCCACAAGCTTGGAACGCAATATGGGACAATGATATCCTTTGTTTGATTGTTGAGCGTAAATTATTACTTCCTGTTTTCATTGGAATAAAAAGCGTTAATTTTTACTTCCGGTTTTTATTGGAATGAAAGTCGATGTTGAATGATGGATCGTTGAAGCGATAGGACCCAAGGTTGAATTCTGAAATATTACAAGAAAATCATGATTGTATTTCATTTGAATGTTTATGTTCTTTTATATTCCTGTTTTGCTTTAAACGAATTTATCTGAAGTTCGCTATCTGAAGTTCGTGGGAAGCCCGTCAAAAATGTCAAAAATGGTCACAGTAATGTCTCATACTTTTCTCATTAAATTTGAAAAACTATAACTGTCATTTCAATAACAGAATGTGCCGTTAGTCATCTCCGTCAGATAGCTTACTTGTTGTCACTGGCCACATCCGGTACCAATATGACCAATGACGTCACTTCCGTCTGTCACGTGACGTCTGTTAGCAAACTTCCAGGAACGGACTCCGAGATTTCTCCAGATTTGCCTTTGTTTCCCTTCACTGAATCAATTAGTTTGGTGGAAGGGATGGCCCAGCTATCGTGTTTTATGTGAGGTATACGTGTAGTGTGCTTATAAGTAATCTTAAATGTCTCCCTCCCCAATATCCTCATGCAAATCGAGATTACCAAAATTAAACCTATAGTCACCCTACGGTATAGTATCTGCCTCTTAACTTAAACAAATTATGAAATTTCAAAATTAAATATTATTCAACATAATGCAATTAGAAATTTGTCTGAACATTTGAAGATACATCTCTACTAAATAGCTGCTTGAAGCAGAAAAAGTAACCCCATTTCTTGACCATTTAAGTGCATAAAACAAGACCTATTTCAAACACAACCCTTCTCCTTGACACCTCCTCATTAAAAATCACCTTCTCGATGATCAAATGAATAAGACTTACGCTAAGAACAGTTTAAAAATCCTACCTAGATAAGTTCGACTTTCTAAACTGGGATGGAGCTTAGGCTCAGGCAAAAAAGGATTATAGTATAAAATATGATAGTAGGTAAATAAATCGATGGTAACATTTTTAACACATCGATTTTGACAATTTGTCGTGCTTGATGAATTGTAAATAGGATTGTAGTATAAAGAATGCCCGATTCGTAAATTAATCCGCGACGGTAAAAATTACAACACATCGCTATTTATACCCGGCGGTGTATGTTGAGACGTGCAGGGATGCCAAGTTTTGCAATGAAACTCAACTGAAGTTGCAGACTGTAAATATGACCCTCTTCGCGTTCGATGATACAACTCTGTTTTTTCCAAACTGTCAATAATTGTACATCCTTGCCAAATTTTGGGAACTCATTAAACGATCGTGAAAAGTATCGATTGATTATAGAGGTGTTATTTCTGTACTTCAAAGTACAAACCAATGTCCGGTTCGGAGTCAAAACCAGCTTGTCGTAAGCGATGAATATTTCCTGCTTAATAGCCTTGGTTGACCACCAATAACTACGAGTTAATCCTTTTAAACAGATAACAGTCTAAATTTGAATATACCGAAAAATGTCGTATCATAGATGGCAGATTTTAGGAAGTTAAAGAAGTGAAAAGACCACTATCATTTTGTTCAGTTCGATCCTTACATTGAAAAAACCATACAATTACACCTCCGATCAGTTCTTGTATTACCTTTCTAAGGGACTCGTCATACATCCCTTGACCCGACAACGTTATAATGCACACAGTTACAGTCTCGATGTAAGGAGGGTGGGGGGGGGGGGCAAGGGTTGAGAGTGGATCAAGAGGGTTTGGTTTACCTATATATATTGTACACAGCCTCTCTATCTTATAGTTGGCTTTTCTTAACTCCAATTGGAGCGCAAGTGATGATATAATAACAGTGAATGTATATGATAATATACATGGACACTGTGTTCTATAGTACACGATGATGAAAACAAATTAATAAACAGGAGACCAAAGTGATGCGTATAAGGAACCAGGAACGTATATTGGACAGGAAGAGTTACAAGAGGTGAACAGATTTGTATACCATTGGGTGCGACAATGACAAAATAAAGTGGCGGAATGGGAGACATTGCCAACAGAATTGGGAATGCCAGGGGTGCACTGATACGTCTAAAAAAAGATTCCTACCGTATCGCCGCCCCAACCCCAACCCCCACCCCTCCCGCCCGCCCCTCCTAGACTATAGACTCTAGTGGCATCAACAAGTGATCGAAATTTGCTGTTTTTATGTCCGTACTCAGCGATTTATTTCTTTACGGTCACTTCACTGGAGTGAACCACCATGTCTCCCTTACCATTCCCGCTATTTCACTAAGCTCTTGTGACAGTGTAGCAGTGTAGGGATGTATGGATATATGTATGCATGGGTGTGTATATACGTATGTAGTGTATGGATGGATGGAACTGCGTGTATGGATGGCTGTATGGTTGAACGGACGGACGGACTGGATGTATGGATGGATGTGTGTATAGATGGATGGGTGGATGAATGACTGGTTGCATAAGATAAGAACCCACGTGTACTTCCTACCGTATCGCCTCCTCCCCCTCCCCTCCCCCTCCCCGCCCCTCCTAGACTATAGACTCTAGTGGTATTATCAAGTGATCGAAATTTGTTGTTTTCATGTTTTCATGTTTTAAAGTCCGTACTCAGCGATGTATTCCTTTACGGTCACTTCACTGTAGTGAACCACCCTGTCTCCTTACCATTCCCGCTATTTCACTAAGCAATTGTGACAGTGTAACAGTGTAGGGATGTATGGATGGATGTATGGGAGTATATACGTAAGTATAGTGTACGGACGGATGGATGGATGTATGGATGGATGAATGAATGGATGTATGGATGAATGGACGGACGGACGGACGGGAGGTATGAATGGATGGATGGATGAATGGATGGATGTATGGATGGATGGATGCATGGGTGTATATACGTACATGTAGTGTATGAATGGATGTATGGATGAATGGAAGGACGGACGGGAGGTATGAATGGATGGGTGTAGAGATTGATGGGTGGATGACTGACTGGTTGCATCAGATAAGAACCCGGCAAGTGTACTTCTTTATATGCATGCCAATGCGTACAAGACACGGAGGTCCCTGAAAAGGACGTTGGACTCACGAACGGTGAACAAAATTTCCATCTTTTAATAAGTTTTCTTTTAAAGGAGAATTAAACCCTGGGATTTTGTATTGACCCCATACTAAGGGACTAATATTCTTACACCCTCTGTGAAATAACTAGTCAAAACTACCTATCCCCGAATTTCCAGGAATTGTCTAATTACTTTTTCACACCTACTGTGTTGGCGGCCATTGTGAAACGAGGGCGCTTCAAAAATGACGTCAGCGAGCCACATCGTAAGGTAAACAATTCCACTCTTTGCATATGCATTGTACACTTGCTCTCGGATATTGTTCGGAATTTGGTGCACAATTCCGGAGTGCCAAGCATTTCGTTGAGTAAACAGGGGGAGGAGGTAGCAGGGAACGGAAATTGATATTATGTTATTCCTGACGGGAAAAGGTTTCCAGAGAAAAGAGAACATAAAAAAGGCAGAAAAAGCACCAGGATTGCCCCTCCGTCGCAGAACTGTTACTAGTGTAAATAGTAACTGCCAGTGTCGGCCACAGATGCGATCTGTTTAGCAAGCTCTAGGTCTCTTGTCTCGATTTGATAGCAGCCAAGTCCAAATGCATCCATGTTCTCTTTTTTTCCCCAAAAAAAATCCCTAGCCCGGAGAAATGTTTCGGCAGAAAAATGTGACGGCGCGTAGGAAATCTTAGTTCAATGTGTTGATATGCGATATGTGTGGCTCGCTTACGTCAATTAAATCGGTTTTTAAGTTTGAAAAAAAAATGTTTTCAAGCATTCGTGTTGCTTCTGTCGAAAGGAGCATACTGCCAAAATGGTATTCTCTAATAAGCAGAAAAGGCTAGGGTTTATTTCTCCTTTAATGCACCGCGGATGTGCTTCATATACGGTGACCGACAGAAAGAAAACAGTCTCAATTTCTATTTTTTTTTGTAACCATTCCAGCATCCATCCAACCACAAAAATGTGCAACATGTGCATCTTGTATCATGCTGGGAACATTTTTAGCAATTCCCTTGTCTGATCCAGGCTGGCCTTACCAGGGAGCCGCCATTTTAATGACAGTTCTTCAGTCTATCCGACCCTACTGTCTAAATATTACATAGCTGCAAGCTAAAGCGCAAATGTTATTAGAAGAGTCATTCACGCTGTGACCCACAGCTGAGAAGATAACGATCACATCTAAGCAAAGAATTAAAATATGTCCTTCTCTTAAAGCCTGAGTGACCATATGAGCAGTCTGTTCGACCCTAACCTTAAACTTCAACCTCCACATATAGCTTGCAGCTATAAACTGTAAAAAGTTCCAACATTTTACTATGAAGCCTTAAAAATTCGGTGGCGTAATTGGCATTATGCATGGTTCAGCTGACTTTCATGTTTAATACATATTTGAAGGTATTCGGAATTTGCCAAGGATTTGCTCTATGCAAGGCCAAACGCTGGCTGACAAACAATAAGGGGATTATGGGGGATTTTAAACAGTTACCCCCCCCCCTCTCCACCATGGATGTAAATAAAAACAATGTCCGGGAGGCCACTCAGTTACTCCACGGCATAGCCTACTTATACCCTTCTTCAACAGTTACCTTTCAGTCTCTCTCCCCAATGGATGTAACCATGGAGCTTTAAACAGATTATAGCTCCATGATGTAACTAAAGCAATGCCCGGTAGGCTATATAGTTACACGACTGCATGCTTATATACCCTTCTTGAACAGCTACCCCCCCCCCCGCCCCCCATGGATGTAACTAAAGCAATGCCCGGTAGGCTATTTAGTTACACCACTGCATGCTTATATACCCTTCTTGAACAGCTACAATTAAAGCAATGCCAGGTAGGTCTATCAGTGACTTCACTACCAGTTTCCCTCTGTAAGCGACAGTATCAAGGCTAAGTTGTAATTAATTATGAGAAATCCTTCCCTGGCTTGTCAGCTTGCACAATTCTGTAGAATTTGCAGTTATAAGTTCTGCTATGCCGCGTAATGCACCGTATATACGTCATTAGGTGACCCCGTCTTATCGATGCGCAGCCGCAGTGCATGATTGTAAATTCATCATGGCAAAACACTTCCCTCTATCATTTCTGAGATTAAGACTGTACACAATGTTATGATGAGAGGCATACGCTGTTTTCTATATATCTCCTGTGCACCATTGTCGGGATGTAACTTTGTAAGAGTTAATTGGCACAGCGTGTATTCAGGGGTAGAACAAGAGAGGCGCCCGAATGCACAGGTGGCCTAGGTCAACTCCTTGTTGGGCACTCAAATTAACTATAGATATGAATTAACTATAGACAACTATTGATATGAGTTTGTTCAAAACAAGTAGCAGTAACAGTGGAATTTTAGCACCCTTCGCGCTGCTGCAGTCCTTACTGTTTGTAGATGTTTCTTCTTCACCACCATTTCAGTATCCAACCACGATACTTGTCCCCCCTCCCTCCCCTCTCCCCCTCCCCTTCTCCCCTCCGCATCTCCTTCCCATTCCAGGAGTCCTAGGTACTACCACTGGTATTTAGGAGACTCCAATTATTGACGAAACTATCATTGTTTACAACACCAACAGACGTTTAGCAAATGGCTGTACACGATATCCCGTCTGTTAAAGTATATAGGGCATTCAGCATAATGTTGTATGAATGGTAAGCTCTTATGAGTTGACAAATGGAATGAGAAACTCTTACTGCAGGCTTCGACCATGGCTTTCATATTCAGCACTCGACCGTGCAGCGATTTCAGTCACAAACATAACTTGCCTTTCCATTATCATTGGCTAAAAATAAACTTCGCCACACCTAGCGAGTTCTCTCCCACCCACCAGTGGCGGAGCTAGGGGTATTGGTCAAGGGGGGCGAGAATGGTCTGTAGGGGCGCTTTCGACACTATCTAAGCGGAGCGCCACCACAGGTTGGCGTGGAGCGTACAGAAATTTTTTGAGTAAAGATACTTCCTAGATCGCCGGCAATGACCCTTTCCTGGCCTTGCTAATTTGCAGATAAACGAAGAAATGTGTCAATAGGTAGATGAGAGCGCAATAAAAAAGTCAATAATCGCGAATAAGTAAAAAGTGGTAAAAAGCTGAAAAGGGCGCCAGCAGTCCATATGAGTCCGTCGGGGGGGGGGGCATTCGCCCCCTGACTATATGGACGCTACGCCACTGCCACCCACCCACCCACCTCCCACCTCCTCCCCCTCCCTCTTTCTCCTACCAAGTTTCCCTTCTTGTTCTTTCTTTTCATGACACAATTCATTCTAGTTGCAGTATGGTCACATTAACGTATGTCTAGGACTCTAGGTGATTTTCATACCTGAAGGACCTATACTGTTGACAGGCAGCGTGCGGGCGAATCGATCCGACAATGCATAGGTTATAGTAGAATTTACACTTGAAATTAAATCCTCTCGTTACGGGATTTTATTAAATAGTTTGTCGTCCATGAGAATATTTGCCCATACTGTACGACAGAAATATTCCTGATGGCTATAATTACGAGCGCTGTCGTCTTGTGGTGACCTTTGACCAATATGAGGTCAAGAATGGCATGCTTTTTTTTTTTCTTCTTCTACCAACATACCGGTATCAGAGAGGAAACAATCATCCCCGCATCAAGGCCTTTGACTTATTTTTTGACAGTCTTACACAGCCAATTGAATTAAAGTACAAGAATGTTTGTAATTTACTCAGCAGCATGGGATATCCAGTCTAGAAGATGTTTTGGAAAAAGTAGTATTTATGGAACGCAAAGTGGGACAATTCAATCTGGCAACAACTTACGCGTCCACGCATTATTGTGTACATAACATTACACAATCACCTACTGCTACACAATGATAAATAAAACACTTTGGCTATACAGATAAGTATAGAGATCTCTTCTGACCCCCCCCCCCCCCCCACCCAAAAAAAATGGAAATTGTTTAATTATGCAATATACTGACATATTGCCGCCAAATGGAAAATCATTTGGCGACAACTATTTCACAAGTTAATCTCGCTAGTCCAGTGCAATGTAGGCCTACATAAGTTTACGTGATTCGGTAAAACCAATGACGGACGGTCAAGGAAGAAGCAGAGGTCGTTCTGGTCCGGATTTCACGGGTTTCGGGGAGAAGTAGAGAAAATGATAATAGGATCGCCTCTTAGGCAAAACGTCTTCTTGAAGCTAACAGAATTTGACATCCGATCAACACGACGGCCATTAGCAGTGATAGTACTGACCTGTTAACAAACTTGCTTCTCTTGTTTTGCAGAGCCTCCGACACAGGTTTGAGTGTATGGGAAGAGTAACTTTTAATATAGACATTTGTACGGTCTCTGACGTACACAGGTTTGAGATTGGGAAGGCAGGGCCGTTCAAAACCTCACCGAGACCAGGTGAAACTACTTGGGTATCCCTTGCATTTAATGGAAGACGGATAAAATAATAAAGTTTTCGATCCGTCGAAACTCCTATTCTGGCCGACAGGCCATGGACCAGCGGGACGTCAGGGGGGGGGGGAGGGCGTACGCCCTATCGATTTTATACCGAAATAGGTGGGATTATGGGGGATTACAGTGCAAGGGAAGGGAGTATCCCCCCTCCCATGTAATAGCTAATTTTTTAGAGATTCAATACCATTTGTTAGGCTATTACATTATAAAAATATTCAATATAAGCCTAAGCACAAAGCTCTACTTAAAATGCCATGCAACACTGAAATCAAGAGCCCGCCGAGAAAAACAAATTGTGATATTGTTTCTTACAAAATAATACTCTTAAAATGACCACTTCAGTAGTGAATATTTTCTTGAGGGACCTTTCATTTTCTCTCTCAGGTGGTATGTGGGGGTTGGAACTTAGGGGCGTCTCAGCATGCAAGGTTCACGGGACCGCCTTCGGCGTTGGGTGAAGGCCCTGCAGGGGCCACGACCTGATCTTGGTCAAGGTGGCGAAGCCCCGTGAGCTCTGCAATATAGTGACAATTGAAACATTCTGGACATTACAATGCAGCTTTTAGCTGTCCGCAAGTAGCACTGGGTATGCGCTCAGCAAGCAACAAACTCTCAATTTTACCATGATTTAAAGAATAAATCGTATCGACGGCTCGGCGATGAGGATAGTGAGGATAAGTTATTGGGGCATTCCTCGGGGCTGATAAAAAAAAGCTTTAAACAATAATTCCAGATGATATTGGCTGATAAGCGCACAACAATAAACTGCGCGCGAAGCGATCAGAAGAAAAATCAGACTGTGAAATATGCCAGGGAACTTTTTGTGATCCACTGGGCCACTGTCCGGTAAGGGTCTATCGGGCCCCAACAAGCCCTGAGGTATTGATAAAGTTATGGACATTAAAATGTCGCTTCAAATGTCTTCAAGTGGTATTGAGGCCGGAAACCAATCATATTTGTATAGTCTTTATCTATTTTAAACAAAACATTGGTCAAATAGCTGCTCGAGTTGGGAAGTGAAAAATGTTGAATGTGGGAGGATAAATGACCAGCGGAGTCCCAGGAATCTTAAAATCTTAGGGTGGGGTTGTAATATCAATCAGTCTGAAAAACATGCATTTTCAAATCAATCTGGAGCAAATACCAGGGATTAGAAAAATTAGGGGAATGTACAGATTCGAAGAAATAATGTGACTGATTTTCACAATATACATACCCTCGACGATGGAAGTGTTCGGGCAAAATGGTCTACCAACAAGTCCTTCCGGCGTCACTGGGCGAAGTCCCCGGAGAACAACGTCGGCATCAGAGTGCTCGCGAAGCGCGCCGAAAACTGTTAAGTCATTTTCCATGATATCCTCTTGCAATCTCTTTCATTAAAAACTTTCAATTTTACCTCGAAATATTTGTCTGGGGAATCCCCGTGCTTCAAGTTCGTAATCTTGTTGGCTGCATCATCCTCGTCCCCAGGTTCCTGCGGCCCTGTGTTGCAATAATACATTGCATTGGTCATTCTATCTATGGTATACACCTATGGTATTTTACAGCTAGACTTTTCGTGCCTACTTCTATGCAAACACCAGTACATTGTCAGGCTGGTTTCATTACGTCATACCAAGGGCGTAGGAACCGGTGGGGCTGGGGGGGGGGGCGCCAGCCCCCCAGTGAAAAATATGGTGGGGCGGAAGTATCATTCCGCCCCCCCCCCGCTCCGCAAGTCAGAAAACCCATTTTTCATTTCCAAATGAGAAAAAAATCTCATTTGGAGCACCAAATTGCATCTAAGGCCAGGTGAAAATGCAAAATTATTTACAAATGGAGTGGGTGTTGAAGTGTGCTATATTGCACCAAATTGCATCTGAGGCCACCTGGAAATGCAAAAAAAAAATCCAAAAAAAGACCCCTCCCCCAGGCCGGCCATCAGTCTTCAGTCCCCCCACTCAAAAGTACTTTCCTACGCCACTGCGTCATACTACCATTGGCACAGTTCAGCCAGTGCATTCCTTATTCTAAACGTTGTTTTGATACATTTCGACAAAAGAATATACTATGGTAAGTGAAGGACCATGGGCGGGAGCCGAATATCGGGCCCTGACGTTATGAATCCTTCGTTTGGACATCCTTCACATTACCTCTTCCCATGACACGCCAAACTAACGGAACGTTTTTCTGATTTATTTCTGAAATATTTGTCAAATTACGATTTTTGTGTTGTGCTTTGTGTCAACCCAGTCTCATTTGAGAACAGTTATCAGTTTCATTCTATTGCCCCAAACTTCGTATATCCCTCAGAGCTTCCGGTGGATTTGTCCCGTGGACGTCATCAGGGATTTGTCACTGAATCCAACCAGGGGCCCTTATTATGATAGATGCCTGGACGCCAAGCCGTGGCGGGGCGCTAAGCGAGAACATCCCTCCCCGTAAATCTCTCCCAGCGATCGCTTCGGCATCGATGAAATACATATCATCTTACTTTATTGACCGGCCAGCTCTCATCCAAAACACCTTTCCGACGGCAACAATGCTTAAATAGGTCTGTACATATAAGCATACAGGCATGGCCTATATTACAGCACATGCTTATACTTAAGAATGCGCGGCTTTGTTGTTGTGGTGGCGCTGGTCTTTAATAGCAACGAGACACGTTAGGTCGTTACGCTGGAATTACTGACTTATCAGCAAATGAATTGTTGATATCAGCAATTCCAGCATATCGTTAATTCAATTGTTGATATCGTCAAATGTACTTGCTGATATCAAAAAATTATTTGCTGATATTAACAATTATGTACCTCATATCACCAATCAATTAGTGATATGCTGGACTTGTAAATATTCAGCAATTCATTTGCTGATAACAGCAATTATTGCAGTGCAGCCGGGTTCTCAGCCGGGTTCGCAGTTGCAGT
This sequence comes from Apostichopus parvimensis, assembly GCA_000934455.1. NCBI lineage: Eukaryota > Metazoa > Echinodermata > Holothuroidea > Aspidochirotida > Stichopodidae > Apostichopus > Apostichopus parvimensis. The sequence goes on from KN883869.1 coordinate 31,419, forward strand.
TCAGTCGGCTACGAACGTGAAGTTCGGTCGGGTTCGTAGTTTCAGTTCTGTCGGCTGCGAACGTAAAGTGCAGCCAGGTTCGTAGTTGCAGTTCAGCCAATAACGCACGAAAAGCTCAGCCGGGTTCGCAGTTGCA
>KN883869.1:46807-63363 GCA_000934455.1 Apostichopus parvimensis
TATTTTGTAAGAAATGCAAGAGTGATGCACAATTCTAGAGAAGTCATTACCAATTGTTCATACCACATTTGTTAAATATCATCAAATGTCTCTTTGTACATGCTCTTATGATCATGTGCATTGAATATTTTGCTTAAATGCTTCGTTATTTGTACATCGGTGGCTTAAAGTATAAGAACGAAACAAATATAAAAAAAAACAATGATTTAGTTTACCGTCTTTTTTGTACTTCTTTAAAACAGGGGCTCAGACCAGTTTAAAGATTAAGAAAGCCTGGTAAGTTATTTTAGGCATATTAACCTGCAAGTTTATAGGTAGGAAAATATGCTGTTACAATAGAATAGGTGTTGACATATGATTCATAATTATCCTAGCGTGTACAGTCTAAAGAAATGAATTCGAATATTTTTTCAATATAATAGTTACTGATGCAGCTTGTCACTGTTCGTATGCAGTGTAATGCTGTATGTTTAAAGGGCATAACAGGAAAATATTTCACCTTTCATTTTCCCATTTTTATTTCAGCTTGCAAAGAACTTCAAGACTTCCAGGAAAGACACAACATACGCCATGATTGGTTAACAATTAAAACAGGTGTTTAATGAACAAAACAAACCCGAGAGGCTATGTAAAGTTTGCTCAGCTGAGATAACATGTCTTAGTTCAACAACCAGTGTTTTCATTAGGCTTAAGCAATATCATGCTTCCAGTTCCCAAGCAAAATGAATCTTCAAGGTAATACTAACACAGAGTGAACTTAGCAGATATGATACATTGATGAACTGTCCTTTCCACTCTATTATTTTTATAATCATATTATATTGATAATGTTTTGCAGAGCTGTTTCTAGTCTATACTATGTTAATTTATGTCCAGGATTTCCCTATTTTATTGTATTTAGTGTCAGTGTTAGATTTGGTGATAGTTTACACTGACACTTGTGCAGACAGTTCAAAGTTATTATCTTGCTTCGTAGCAGGATTCTAACAAATTTATGATAGGATCCAACAAATTATACCTAACACTCATATAAAGTTATTGTTGGAATGCTTTTTGATGTTTTTTTAATGAAACGAAATAAATAAAATTGTGAGGGTATTGAAGAGACCAAGTGCCAGTTACAACTTTGGGGTACATTAGTTTCCCTTAGTGTAATAAAGTAGGTAAAGTATACATGTTGTTTTACGAACAATCACAGACAAATTTTACCAGTCAGCACTTTTTCCTCTATATTAAGTACTTCCTGTTTTGTGGAATATTCATTTTACCTTTAGATACATGTTTTACAAAAGGTTAAACATACAAGTACTTTACGTTTTGACCAAAAATACAACTGCAAATTTAAGGACTGTTAGGATAACCAGAGTACCGCAGCAGTCCCTGTGATTTGCTTGAAAACATGGTGTGACTCTGCCTATGTTACTCTGAGGTGCTTACAACTGATAAATCCCTAATGAATGCCCATCTTTGGAGTTCAGGGAGCATTGATGTTGCATCTGCAGAAAGGGTACGTTTAAGGCTCGTCATACACATGGATGTGATACTTGTTATAACTTTCATGTATGTTAAACCTTTTCTTACACCTTAAGTTGTCGAACACAAGCATATTATGCATTCCTGTTCCTCACAAAAACTTTCCATATTTTAACATATTTTTGCTGAAAAAAAGTATTCACATATTTATTCCCCTAGTTTTTGTGCATACCATTGAGAGACCTATGAAAGTCTTATACTATTGAAACCAGGTAATTGGATACTTCGAAAAATCCACGGAAATTAGAGTGCTACATCTTGTGTCCAAACACATTGGTTTCTGAAACTAAGAGATTATAACTAGACAGGAAGATCAAAGCATATTTCTTGCTTGGTACATCAATTCTGTGACTGAAAGATAGCCTTCTTTCTCTCTGACTCACTGCGAATGCACCGTATTTACAAGTTTATGTGCCCCTCAAAAAAGTGTTTTTCACATGTTGCGATTATTTTGGCGTATCTCCCTTATTAGAGCTCATATATTCCCTTTAAACCATCTACATTTGCTACCTACCAAATTGCCTGACTGTCTTGTCTTGCAAGTCATGGTAGCTCATAACTAGAGCCTCATTGTGCACGTGATAGGAACACTGAGTTAACTTTTTTCGTGTTATTGCTTGAAGGTAACTTTCGCCATAGTATTGCTAAACAAATTTTTAATTACTGGAACACGTCAGGTACGTTCTATTCCGAGCTGAAGTAGAGACGCAGTTATGTATTTGATCTCCATCATTCATCAAAGCCTAACGTATTATTAGCCATACTGTCAACCTTGTTCATCAGGGAAGCTAGGGTAAGGCAAGGCTATAGCCTAATGTTTGCATCCTCCGCTGATCGCTACAATTGGCAAGATGTATGCATTCATCGTATGTGCCGCTTCTTAACTTTTATTTCATCGCTTTCGTTATGACCCTGTGCTTGCTTATTTTTTAAGATTAGTCACAAGTTAACTGAGTGTCAATTAGCCATTGATCCTGATCAGGATCAATGGCTAAACTATTTCATGGGACCAACCACAGAAAACACAGTAGAACATCCAGTTGTCCGTGCAAGTCATGTTCCACCTCGAGAGCAACACGGTGCTGGTGGGCCTATTTCTCCATATAGGCCAAGGCCTACTAGGTCACATGACAACCGTACAAGACGGAACTTTAGCCCCACAGCTATTGGTAGTCGATTCATTCAACCGTCAGACCGAGTTTGTCCACAAAATATAATAGAATAAGACACACTCCGGGTGATGTCACAACTAGATCAATTGTATATGGTCCCATGCTGGACAATGACTATGGAATGTTCATATTAGCATATAACATAACCATTTGTGTTAGTTGCCAAAATTTCCTAAACATAAGTACTAAATAATTGTTTACTCACATTGGCTAAACTGTAAGAGGCATAGTCGGGGAGAGTGGGATTTAGTTGGAATGTGGTCCTAGTTGAAACTCTGCATTTTAATCCTACATTAATTGCATATTTTTTGTGAAATACTACATGTACCTATTTGGCTTTGTGCTATAAGCAGCCCTTTGTAATATTGTTTTCAAGCATTAAAATACTACCCTGTGGGAATGAGAACTGGAGGAAAGAGTATGACTTTTTGAGTAAATCCTTCTTCAACTGCAAATTGTTCTATGACATATTATTGATGCATATAGATTCAGGATATAATATATATGCAAGTTTTTAGGATTTGTAGTAATGAAGCCATAGTGCTTCACAGATATGCAAATGTAGTCCACACTCTTGGCATAAAGGAACCATATTATCTACTAAGGGTTATTTCCACAACCCTTTGACTAACTGCATTTTTGTCCAGTAGACCTACAAATATAAGACAGGCTGTAATATATTACTTCCAATGCACATTTTTAACGCAAATTGCAAAGTGAACATGCGCATCCCAGATTGTGTTGTCAAGTTTTTAAGTCATCTTCAAGAAGATTGAGTTTAATTGTTTCTCTATTATTTCATTTCCCATTGCCAAGCTGTTAAACCAAACTGCCAGATGATACTTCCAAAAGTTATGTTTGTAGAAAATACAAAAATGGAGTTGCATACATGATAATCATTTTCATCCCTGGTCTTGCATATGAGGCAATGCCATTTCTCTGTTATCAAATGGGTTTACAGAAATTTGTTTGGAAGGTTTCAGTATGGTTATTTCAAAACATACTTTATACCTTGTACCTTGTAATTGTCTTACAATTTAACGAGCCAACTTAAAAGAAAAGTTATGTTTTAGTTTCATCATATATATATATATGGTAAGCGGCTATATCATTTATCAGAATTATCAAGTTTTTCATTATTTGAGGTGTCATGTATAAGCATTTAACTTTTACCACTACTTGTGTCTAGAGAAACATGATATGATTTCCACATTTTGGGTTGAAGCTGGAAGTATATTGTTACAGATGTCAAAAGATATTCTCTGCTTGTACTGTGTGGAGAGAAATTTCATATGCTATGCTGTAACTCCCTTTCTCTGTTTTTATGCTAAGTGATAGTTCCCAGCTGAACCATTCTGGCAAAGTAGTAGATTGAACTCAGTGACAATTCCCCTCTGGGTCTTAGTGTCAGCTACTGTAGGCAGCATGTGAAACCAAAATTACTTGACAGTAAGGGATATTTTCCCCTTATTTTCAGTGTGATCTTATACTCCGACATCACAATGATGAGCCGAAACAGCATCCTATAGAAGTAACTCCAGCCAGAATAAGTAGACTGCTTCAAAACCTTGCATACGATATCTTCTGCATTGCCCCAAATATGGGCTACTGCCAATTTTCTTACTGACATCCGGATTACATAGTTCCTCAAAGAGAATTTTTATCTTCCCTAGCAAAACCTGAGTACATACTATCATGAGATTGGAACACTCTTCTCCATGAGTATACGCATAGTTTTCTATTGGGAATGTTTGAAAGTGGACATCCACGTGTCATCGCAGCATGTTTCACGTACGTTACTGAGGAAGGTTCTGAAAATGGCACATTCCCCCCTCAGAACCTGGAGTGTTTTCAAACATGAAAACCCACATGGGAGCCATTTGGTGCTTTTGGTAATTTTTTACAATTTTGTAAAACAAAACATGTTAAACAATGGATACATTGCAATTTGCATGAGGGAAGGGGAAGGGGATGGTGGACTGTGTGCGTGTCATTGGTACAAAAACTGGACCTTTTCAGATTGGGCATTTTGGCGTAGGCCCCTGCTCTCCTGTAAATAACGTTGAACGTAGTTGAAATAAAGACAACTACACGTCTTTTCTCACCATCGGAGGGTTTTTAACTGCCATAATTGATGTAGCACTGTGCTGAAGTAGGCTAATCAACTAAGCTAAGAAATGTATTTCTGCCTCGGTTCAAGCTCACTGAAATCAAGATGAATTTACACTCATTATTTTGGACATAAGAAACAGCGTAGAGGTTTTCTGTGATATTTTAACTTCCATTGCCTTGCATTCCGTATCATGATTTTTGTTTTGTTGTTTACAAACAGTGAAATAAGTTCTTTGTATGGTAAGTCTAACTTCCATGTTTTCCTTTTGCATGGTTTGCTTGCTTGTTTTTGTAGAGGGAGTAATATAATTTTGTTTGCATTTGACCAAACCTACTGCAATGCTTGGTTTATAATGTTTTGTGCGTGTGTATGTTTTTTTTATATACTCTGCACTCGCTATTTACGTCGTAGGAGAATTTGCCAAAACGTCCATGCGGAATATAACTCTATATTCCTGCAATCAATACCGTCAGCCATGCTCTTTGCATTCAAATCATATCCTTCGTCTAGATTGCCTTGGAATGATCATAGTGAAGTTCCATTTATGCTTAAAAAAGTGTGAAATCCATTACTAGGTCTAGGGAAACAATTTGTACATCTTCGCTATAATCTCAGTTAGGACCGAACCATCGCTAACATCGCTATTACGAATGTACAGGTCACTGGTCACAGGATAAAGTTTTAAACGCTAGGGATATATCCAAAGAAAATACCAAAACACATTTAGCATACTAAAGCTTCCCTTAAAATAACCAAACATCATCATCTAAGTTGTCACTTTGATAACAAGCAACGTATCAAGACTATCGTTCACTAATGGTAAACCACTAACTATTGAAATAAGTTTTTCAGAACTGAGAACAAAGGCATCACTACAGGTTTATTTACCGAAAATTTCTTCCTTACAGACTAAGACGTAATTTCAGATGATTTGATTGGCTAGCAGTCTGGGCGCTTTGCATATTATTCACAGAGGAATCAGGAGGGGTCGCGTTAGGTAGTGTGTAACACATACCAAGAAACATTGATCTTTATTATGCCGAATTCGATTGTATATACGGTATCACAGACAGGGACGTAGCTAAGGCCTGATGATGGGGGGGGGGGGGAGCTGAAATTCCAACTGGATGGGTTTTGAAGCCAGAAAATTCAGACTGCTGCCTTGTACCCCCTCCCCCCTGCGATACTCCTCAACGATACGGTCAGTGTCAGTTATACACCCCATCTTTCGCGACTGCACTTTTGTTCCAAACTTTTTTCGATACATTTTTACCACTGGCCCTCACTTCACAAACTTATTAATCACTCTGGTTAAGCAAGTAAGCAACTGAGTATAAGTTATCTGCTTGAAGACTAAAAAGACTACTAACTACAAAAGCTTTGTTAATGTAACAAAGGGGAAAACTTTTTTTCTCAACAAATTATATTCGACGACATAGTGAATTACCAAAATATGCAGTGCTTTTTCCTAGCACGTTTGATATTATTTTCTTTTTTTGGGGTGGGGGGGGGGCGGGGCTATATATCACTCACATGAAAACATGTTCAATTGTTCACTTCATTCCAACTCAGCATTTGGAATGAAGTGAATAATTTAACATTTTGCAGAAAAATGTTGAATGGACCAGGCACGATAAGTTGTCAGTTAAACATTTTGCAGAACAATGTCCAATTGACGAGATATGATAAATTGTCAATTAAACATTTTTGCAAAAAAATGTTCAATTGCTCAGTTAAAGCACCTGAGCAATCCAACATTTTTCTGATTTTTGATAAGATTTTATCTTGTTATACAACAATTTACTGAAAAATGTCAAATTATGGGGCAAAATTGTTCTTATGTTGATGGCATTTTTAAGCTTCCGTAGATTAACATTGTGTGTTTAATTGTATACCATAGAGACTATGTAGCCTGAACTTACTTGAAGCTAGCGAACAGAGTCAACCCACCCAATAGCAAAATTAGTACATAAATAAACCGAATTGAAGCTTGCGAACGTTGTACAGTAGTTCTATTAGGATTTTGTTTTAGAGTATTCAAAATCATACGAAGTTTTGTATGGTGGATTTTAGGATCGCGAGAAGGAAAATATGGAAAATATGACTGATTAAAGGTCATTTTTGACCGATTTTTTTTCAATTTTTTGGTCATTTACAATCACAGGAATATATATATATATAAAATCTAAACCAAACTCTGCCGCAAATGATAACGTAACATTCCTGTGAAGGTGCCCTTTGAAAAGGAATCGCAACACGGAAAAACGTATCCCATTATAGCCCGTATAAGACCGACGCCACACTGTGTTGGTGCCATTTGTGGAACACTAACACGTACACACCATACATTATATGTTTAACTTGAAGACGGACAACCAGTTTACTTGGATATATTGTCAGCTACGATTTCTGTTTGACAATATATAGTCAAGTTTGAAAGATTGGGAAAGAGAGATACAACGTTTTGTGGACAGTATAATCGTATTTATTAAAATATCACGGCAATGGGGGACCGCACGGTTAACCTGCATCGCTTATTGGTTGTTACCTTTGCAACATGTGTAATATTACTTTTTCTCAGTGAAACAGTATCTTCACAGGGATCAAAATTTTTGGGCTTTTCCTATGGCGAAGATATCAGCCTATCGTTGCCCTTATCCGATTCAGGTAAGTTCATCTTTTCTCATTTTTCTTCTTTCTGTACAAGCTTTTATTGATACATATGGAAGATGCAACGGAGGGGTGAGGAGATAGAATGGTATGATATGTGTTTAAAAAATATTTACTGCGTATAGGCAAGTTTTTGAAAACAAAAAACTAGAAAACACAATGTATTATTCTCGTTCCACCAAGATGATTTATCTGATCTTCATTTGACGCGATGCCTGTCTTCCCTATCCACACTCCCCCACCATTCCCCATCACTGTTTTGTCTTGTCCTGCTTTTATATCACCCCAGTTCAAGCAATTGCGATCCTTTGAAAAGTTTCGTGGAGTCATTTATTGCCTTCATGATCACAAGCTATAGAAAAGTAATTTAATCCAGCGGACAACAAAACAGCGGCCCCACAGCACAGAGGCTTTCATTAGGACTGAGCCACGACCCACTACACACCCACGCAGGCTCAGAATCGATGCTCGGGGTACATAAAATATAGTGAATTTGGACTATACACGAACGTCATCAAGCTTGGAAGATAAAGTGTTTCTACATATTGTAGATAATCTCACTTCATAGCCCCACCGTTACAGTTCCATGCAAGAGAAGGAAAATTTGCATAAAAACATGTATAAAGTATGAGGGTATATAGAGGGATCATGTTGACCACTGGCGGATCCAGGGCCTTTGTTTGGGAGGGGCCGAAGTGGCGTCAGAGTGATATGGGGGAGGGGTCTAAGGGAAGGGGGTGGAAATTTTTCTATTGCTGAATGCCCTCAGATGCAATTTGGTGCGATAAAAGTGTACAATGGTGATGTTAATTTACTTCTAAAAAAAATGTTTCCCAGGTGTAATTTTCTAAAATATTTATAAAACAAAGTTGGGATCATCTTTCTCAAGAAATTTTATTTTTCATAGGTTATAAATTTCTTACAACTAGCCTGTAACTGCAAAATGGTGATAAACTGTAAATCCTTATGCCCATACATTTAATTTTAAACCAGAAAACGAAAAGGTTTAGACTAGTCTACCACTGCTATTCCTCTCGATTTTTTTAATTTCCAATCATATGATTTAGCGGATGTTCGGAAACACTTTTTGGCTCACCTTTGGGGGGGGGGGGCATGGCCCCCGTTGCCCCCCTTGTATATATTTTACCCCTTATACACACTGGTTCTGCTATGGAGTGAAGGTATGGGTAATTGAAAAATCTCAACATTCAACTATACCTTACTTTTACTTCATAGCAAAGAACTTGCTACGAATTGGCTTAGGATACTTAATTGAACATATCCACCTTTTTTTTAACTCTATGTGTTTCACACAACGCGCGGAGAATCTTGATGATATTAAAAGTTTTAGAGGTTGTCCTTGAAGCACTTGAATATGTTTGACCCTTTGACCCCTTATCCTTAACCTTATCCTTACTGCTTCCGGCATGGAGCATCGTTAAAATAAAAAATCACGAAAACATTGAACTTCCTTACTTTTACTTCTGGAAAGATCTTGTTCCGAATTGGCTTCGGATACTTAACATTTCTACCCTTTGACTGTATGAGTTTCACACAACGCGCGGAGAATCAAACGTATACGTCCACTCACTTCTATAATTATAAATCTGGCGGGATATGTTCTGTGTGGCAAACATGCCCATTGTGGTAAACTGAGATGAGATAGCGACCTTACAGTCACGTGACCAGGTTACTACACCCTCCACCCACTTGTTCGCCCTTCGCATGTAATCCGCTCAGTGAATACTCGTACGCCGTTGGTGGGGTCCGGGCTGGTAAAAAAAATCAGCTCACGTTTTCTCATGAATGTCTTGAGCAATATTGGTGTGGTTTTGGTACGTTTTCCAAGCTTTCCAATCAAAGAACCATCTAACGATGTAAATAAGTTGTTTTGTCCTAATCATTGAAGTTTCTTTTCCATAATTCGTACCCTAACTAGGCGACGAAATGTTGAGGATCAAAGCCTACTCATTACTTTCTCGCTGATTCATTAAGCTTCGATTTGGAAAGCTATAGAGGTTTGGCCTATACAGTTTGAGCAAATTGCATAATCGTAGGTTCTTGTAAAATTATGAGCGACCAAAAAGTGTTCCTTTCAGTTATTTTGTTCTGCTACTTTACATCGAAGTCGCCACGGGTTGATTTTTTCTGCCTTTTTCTAACATTTGCAAATATTTTTTTTTCTTTTTCATTCTGTTCTGTTACAGTGTCTATATCGGGCGGTGACTTCAGCAATAGGGAACCGTGTGTTTTTAGAGGCCAATTGAAACTACATAATGAACAATGGCAGTTCGGCGCTTGCTCATTGTGTACTTGCAACAACGGTACCATGGACTGTGACATTATCAGTTGTGTAACAGCAAAATGTTCCAATCCTGTCAAAATAGACGGAGAGTGCTGTCCAATGTGTCCTTACAGTAAGTAATATTTTCTTCACCTCCTCCTCCTTAACCCCTCCTCCCTCACCAACTCCTTTTCTTTCCTTCTCCGCCATCGCCTCCTCCTACTCCTCCGCCACCTCCTCCTACGTCATTTCCTTCAATCTCCTCCTTCCCTTCTCCTTCTTTTCCTTCGACAAATCCTCTTACGTCACCTCCCCTCGTTCTCCTCCTTGTACCTTCTCCTCCACCTTTACCCCCTCCTCCTTTACCTCCTCCCTAACCTTCTCCTTCACCGCCTTCTCTTTCTCCTTCTCCATCTCCTTTCTGCTTGCCGTCTCCTGTTTCACTTCTGTCTTCCATCCTTCTCTTCTCTTCCATCTCATCCACCTACTTCACTGCCTCCCCATTCTCCTTCTTCCTGCCTCCTCGTCTCGTTTTCTCCCGACCCCCTCTCTCGTTCTCACGAACAAGAGATGGACTTTCAACAAACTGCGTTATTCATTTGACGCTACGGAGGGAGTCTGTGCTGACTTCAAATACTTTTGTATCAAGTTTAATATGACGGATGACCCAGAACCTAAGTTTGATTTGGATAACACTTACACAGTTTACCGGCATGAGTAAGCGAGGCAAACAAAATGCGTTCGTCTGGGGACCTGTATAGGTAATTCAATCCAGATGTCATATGTATTCGTTCGAATTTATACTGTAGTTACGGTATTATTTTAGTTTACGTGGATACATGCTTGCCGTATATCTGATTTTTATCTTAACATCAGATATTTAAAGGAAGTTTCCCTTTCTAAATTTTGGGTTAAGGTTAAAAATTGACGAGGGGGTTGTGGGTGGGGTTTTCCAATAGAGTCCGTACTAGAGTCCGTACTCCATTTCACACGCACATGGGATTTCGGAGTTAAGACTGAATAATTTATAACATTGTATACGCCTTAAAACTTTAGAATTTCTGTAGCAGTGAAGAAAATGCTAATTATTTTTCTTGGAAAAACGGATGTTGGACGAATGCCAAAAACAGGAGGGAGGGGGATGGGCTCAACAACATATAGTAAGCATCCCCGTAAGACTTTATTTTAAATTCTGTTGTGTTTGAAAATATAAATATGAATTATAAAAAAAAAAACGATTCATATGTGACGTTAGGTACATACTAAACAGTAGCCCATGTATACACTATTACTTGAAACAGGCTGGGTTCAACACAACATATTTAAAGCGCATTCTACAATATCGTGATCAGCCACGTGTCCAACAAAATCATGACGTTATGTACCGTGAGTTACGTTTTTAGATTCTTAATTTCAGAGAGTGGCATTTCAATTTTTGAGTATCTTATACATGAGAACTCTATTAGAGGAGTGGTATTTCTCTCTTATAACCGAAACAGTGACGTCACGAGTAGCTCTATTTGGAGCAGAATTTTAGCTGATTTGCATTATCAGAATGCGTGAGAATTCAATCCGCAAAGAAAGGTTTCATAATTAGACACTCTCATAGAATGAAATTTCAATCTGTGCATTTAAGAGTTTAATCTTTGTCCAAATTCGTTACAAAAATTTTACATTTAACCCTCTCTCGATCCAAGATGTCAGTTTCGTCCATACGCCTACGACATTTAAAGACACTACACCATAAATGTTAAGCCAACTGATTATGGGGTTAACATTACACCCCAGATTATACTCTTTTTGAGATTGGGGTTGAGTGGAGGGAGTGGGTGGGTGGGCTGACATGAGGAAGGTATGGGCTGGTAGGCGTGGTGGAGGGGTGTATGAATTTCAGAGGAGTTATAGATTCACACGGATGTCTCAATCTCAGCAGAATGGACGATAGAAGGAAAATCAATATTTTAGGGGAATATTCTGTTCAACTCAAGTAGGCTAATGGAGGAATTTTGTCCAATGAACGTTTGCTTACTTCAGTATCAAGAGCAATAACAATAATAAAAAATCAGTAGAAAGAAAACCACTTGTAACATTTAATGAGACAACTACAGACTCTTGCTATGATACAGCTTTATAGAACAGACTATTTATTAGTTTTAACGACGTTCGTCAATGTTTTTTTCTGTTGTTGTTTTTCGTATTTAATGAATAATGATGTCCTTTTTGTCTCTTAAACTACAGTGCTGATATTCGGTTACCACGGCGTTTTTCAACTGGTCCTGACCAAATATTTTAACACTGTTTTTACCCTCTTGTTACTAATGAAAGAATAATCTTAAAACGCCCACTAAACATATATGATTCATTGTGTTACAGTCAAAGCAATGATAATATATTAGTGTGTGTATGTATGTGTGTGTACATATATATGTCAGTGTGTTTATGTGTCTTCCATCGGAAGACATTCTCTGTTCAATACGAATGACATTCCATGTTTTTCAATCATTCCTATCAAGCTGATGTTTTTCTTTGTGTGTGTGCCTATTTCATAATTCGGTTTTCTATGTCAAACAAACTCATTTAATTTATGTCGTTATTATTTACAATCAAGCAACAAACAAACAAACAAACAAACAAACAAAAGGAGAAGGTTATTTTCCATGTGTCTATAAACAAGCAAGTGCAAAGCGATATTGCCGAAATAGTTAACATTAGTACCCAACTCGTGGCATGAAAGGCGAAGATATAGAAATAGCAGACTACCAATAGTCTATATATCAGTATTATTTTGGCACAACGCCTGTGTCGAATAACTACGTATGATCTATCTAGGTAATATAGATAATATATATAAACAATAGGTATATAAGATGGTAAGCTTTTCTCGTACCAAGTCCCAACATTTAGATCAAGTATTTTCATGCCTTGTTTTGTTTTCCAATCCCAACTTATCTCATTTAGGAGTGTTTGCCGAGACATTCGACTGGGAACTGACTGGAGAGAATCCAATTCCAGGCCAAGAGACTCCTGTATATATAGACATTGACGTCAAATTCAGGGATGACACACGTGATCTAGAGGGTGACGACCTTTGGCGCGTATCACTGTTTGGTAGTAGCGATCCTTCGGGTGATGGTCCTCGCTTTGGAGAAGTGGCCCAAATCCTCAATGACGCGGAAGGTTCCACTGACATTACCCATGGCGACCCTCTCTATATTGATGGTATTGTGACAGAATTTGAATATGGAACTATTGGATGTATTGATGACGTGAACTACATTTGCATGGAATTCTTGAAAGGGGACGCTCCTGATCACGAATTTACACTTATTGTGGAAGAAGGGCGTGGTGATGTTTCTCGAGATTCATTGGTACTTTGCAAGCCACAAGAATGTCAGTCAAGTAAGTAATATTTTTACCCGACTGAGGCATGGTGAGGGTGAGGGTATGGAAAGAGGGAGCTTAAAGATGGCTCATGTTGGAAGGTACATCGGTTTGTAAAATGATTTTTGCAACTGTATATGTTAGACTTCTGTTTTCAAATGTTTGGTAGGAAGGGGGGAGTTAAAGATATATATGTAAACAAAAGACGAGAGACAAAATCAGATCACTGTAAACAAATTCTGAAATTTTAAGAAGGTTTTGGTAAGAGTTGCAATTCTCAATCTATGCTTTTCCTACCTTGTTACAGGAGTTGTCTTTACTAAGCTACACGCAAAACTTATAAGTCCTGAGATCATTGCGGAAAATACCAACGACACCCAAACGACAGTCAAACTAAAGGCTACCACACATAAACAGCTGATGACAACGGTAGTTGGGGAGGAATTATGGCAAGTCAAAACTTTCTTCTCTAAAAACACCAAGGGGAAAAGAAGACGCGTTAACGAGCAGCCACAGATCTTGACAGCTGAACAAGATGACCAAACTCTAAATACTGGTGAAAATCTCGTCTTCAAACAGATGGACTTCCAGGTGGATTTATCTGGCCTCATCTGTCATGAAGTTCCATTCATGTGCTTCGAATTGGCGAAAAATCCTGCTGCCAGTATCGACTATACATTTGAGACACAGCCAGTACATGATCCATTTGTGGACTGCCTTAAAATGAGAGATGTTTGCAAAGGTAAGGAAGATTAGTTTACTTTCAGTAGCCACAATTAAATTTCATTTGCCTTATTCCAACTCGCTAATGTTAGCGGACTGAAATTGCTACATGTTTTTCAAAAAGAGATTTCCTGTTTTCTGTTTTATTGTCTGTGAAATTTTGCCTGACATCAAAAAGTGTTCAAAGTTCGATATTCTGACATGCCCATGTTATGGTTTAAATACGTATGTTTTTAGCTTCTATCTTCAAAGGCGAGTTTATTTAAGCTTAAAGTTGCAAACAATACTCATAATAATGACTGCCATCTCCTCTTGCTTTTCTACAGTTTTTGTCAAACACTTAGCTATACTTATGAATATATTCTCATCTTTATTTATCCATTCAGGTGCTGTCTTCACCCAGCTAGACACTGTGCATGGAATGGTTTAGGAAGTCAATTTGCATGACATGATGGGATAGATATTCTCTGGTGTAAAGTGTGGATCCTTTGGAGCTCTCTTACCAGTATATTTGACAGGCGCCTTGTCTTTAATGATGTATCTCAAGTCTTGCATTTTTTATTAGTGTTATTAGTTTTAATATTCATCACTTCTAAGGTGATAATATATCCTTTTTTATAATTCTTCCTACGTTCTGCAGCCCAGTGGATTGCCACATACATGACGTAATTGGAACGCATCATGATTAACATGATGAATATAATCATTATTGCTTGTAACGGCGTGTTTATGAAATATAAGTAAATACTGACAAGACAGAAATATTTGATGGTTTATTGTCAAATATATTTCATCGATCGAAATATCTTGTTCTTTTCATTCAATTTTAAAGACATTAATGAATGAATTTTTCAAACTTACTCCTTAAAGCATTAATCTAATATTTCACAACTCCCATTGTACCATTTTAAAATACATTAACATTTATAATGACGAAGTTTGTATAAAATCCATCAATTCATCAATTCCGTCAATTCTTACTAATGCGAAAACACATGATTCAGTGCAAAAAGAATAGTTCCAGTTGCGTAATCTGTTAAGTCGTAACTTTTATAAAGCACACGTACTAAGGAAAATTGAGTGCAATTCTTCATTATTAAGTAAGTGTATTACATGAGATGTGAAACGTCTCCAAAAATAGTTTATAAGTATTCTTCAAACGTTTTGGAAGCATTTTGTTTTAGGATAAAAAAAGTGCCCTCACCTTCCTTTTGTCGAGCAACTTTAAGGGTTCACAATGCCAATGTATGGAAACCAGGGATGAAGGGGTTTCAGTTTGGTGAAGTTCACTTGGTTTGTGTGTCCATGTTCTGACTTTTTTCATTATCCCCAAGAGGTCTGGTATAACTTCCCTTATGACCCTGTGGACGAAAACATCCAAGATTCTCTCAAATTTTAAAAGGCGTTATGCAAATTTTCTAGTAATCCTGTCTAAACGCCCCTTCCCCCTCCCCGTCCTCTGTAGCAGAGTAACTACTCAAGCAAAAAAACTATGCTAGTACCTTCCAAAGTTCCATGTAAAAGGATGTGACCTTTAACTATGTAACTAGGTATTACTAAGCCAGATAAAGGTAGTTATGAATTCGGCTAGCGTGATGCTTGTGATGAGCAACGCTGCCAAAAGCTAAGAGCAGCCGTTTTCTTTAGGGGGATGTTACATTTTTAACGTTTCTTCATTATATGAAACTGAAGACTGGAGGAAGTCTTAAGTAGAATGAGCTGGTGTTTTGATGTTTTAATTTTCCATAATCCCGGTATTTGTTTAATGGACTGTTCACAATCACATTGAATAGGTGCCAAGAAACCAAAAGATGAAATGACATTAACCCCCCCACCCCCACCATCCCAAGTGACACTATGACATCACACTTTGGCAAAAAAGTAGCTCCACGCCACGACTTTTAGAACCCAAGTTACTCTCGTACCGTGCAAGATAATGGTCTTAGATATAGGGATATGTTAATCGCAAGGATCTCCGTTGTATGAAGTTCATATGATGGTTTGTGATTCCTTACCGTTAATCCTAAGGTATGGTTAGGCTAAAACTAAGAATGGCTTAAATCATTTAATCTAGGTCTAGGTATTGTTGTCCTTGCGGTCAAATTCAAAATTTTAGTGATTTCTACATCATCTTTATACAAGTAACACCCATGGTCTTCATGGTCCTGACTTACACCACCTGTTTCTTCATTTATATAGCCCTAAATTAAATGTACCGAAAATGTTACACTGATTCAATAGAGAAATAGCGTTACCGTTCTACTCAGTGTCTAAAGCTACTCACGCAACAAGTACAAGCATCGAATGTACTGCAACCATACCACTAGACTACATACTATTCAGGTATATTATTGTTGATCCATGGGCCATTCGGTTGTCACGATTTATGCTATCGTGTATGAAATTCTGTGTAGCACCCTAATATTTCCCAATAGTAGTGTCAACAGTTTTGTCCCCTTGTATGGTATATCTTTCTCCTTCATTTTTGTTTTATGTTCCATTTGCTCTCATTTCCTTGTTGTTCCTTCTGATATTAATGCTCAAAGAGTCATTGACCATGTGTACATTACCCTCAGTATTTTCTGGACTAATTCCTGCTTAGAGGAGGACGCTGTTCCCTTGTGCTCTTTGGTGGGCTGACACAAGCCCCCATTAAGCCTTGTGTTGTAAGTGTAACTCT
>KN883869.1:83782-99637 GCA_000934455.1 Apostichopus parvimensis
GGATGTTGAAACTTTCTATGCTATCTCTCTGCTTCAAATAACTAACACTCATCCTAATAGAACAAAGAAAATACCAATTTCAATACTGAAAACTGCATGTGTTGAATTTCGTGTTGGTTTACTGTGTAAAGGCCCAAATACAGTGCTGCTCTGTAAGATTTAGAAAGTACTGTATGACTCTATATGCATGTACTTGTATGCATAAAGTTACTTTTATTCCTCTTTTACCTGTCTCCAGAACCAAGAGTGTTTTAAGTATTTTTGTTAAAAAAACTGTTGTATGCACAATATTAACACATATCCTGTAGCACTTGTGCTATCTACTATGTGTCCATCTACAGCTCAGCGTTTCCATATTTTGATAATTTCTGCCCAATGCATATATCATAATCAGGCAATTTGTCTGTTTCTCCACTGTACATATCACAGACTTTTCGATAATGATGGAAGTACCAGGGTTCAGCAGTGCTGACATCAACGTGTTGAACATCGATGTTCGGAACTTTCCCTCTAACTTCAACTTGGAATTGGAGGAATCTGTTGATCTCATGCAGCGAGTTGATGGAAGCCCGGAGGAAGAAACTGTTGACGTGGAGACCATCGATGATGTGCTAGGAGTAGACCCACAGCAAGATCGGTAAGGAGGGCACCACTTTATGCCTAGCAACTAAAGCAACTGTTCTTTAATGCATTATGGTCACAGAGCAGCTGGTTGTGTTTATAGTGTATTCTGTTTTTTCATCAAGTATGCTTGAACAGAAACTCTTGAATTCTGCTGGTTGGTTGAATGAATGTTATCACTACAAAATGCTTAAGTTATTGTGAAAGTCCATCCATTTCCAAACAAGCATCAACCCTTATCTTGAACTATCAAACTTTCATGTGCAGATTTACCAAACTTAGCCTTCAGTAATTTGCTGGGAAATTGGTTTTCAATCATAACTGCAATTAAATAACTCTTGTGTTAAGACTACCTTCCAATTATTTGTAACGATTGGACAGCAAGTGTAGAATAAAACATCATGGACTTTGAACAGAATATTCCTCTTGAGTGAATATGGTGAGGAAATATATGATAACTGTATGTGTGACAACCTGCTCTACTGTAAGAAATAACAAAAAATAACCAGTTAGTAGTAAACAATAAACAAATTAACTTTTGTGTCTAACCAAAACCTTTTTGTGGGGGGGGGGGGGCATTTTGGCCTTTTAAGCTCATGGCTAATGCCTATACTTGTCCTGGCCTGAAAAAAACTACTGTAAAGTGTAAACCATCAGATTGAAATCTCAAGAAGTTGTTAAGAAGTATTAAAGTAGAAAACAGATACAGTAGAAGCTTGTGGTATATCATTATAGCATACTGTACAATGACTATGTTATAAATATGTAAACATCCACTGGCTAGTGGTACTACGGCTGCTTTGTGTCGAATGTTGTTACATCGGCTGTCCCAAACAATACCATCAGTTTCTCTGTGTAAACCAATAAGAGTGTAAGTTATTAGAACTGTCCAAACTATCTATGGACCAGCATCTACTGGATCTTGCATTCTCGCACTTTGCACTTTTGCAATAGAGATTGCAAAACAGCTTATAATCACTCCAGCTTTGTTTCTTTGCAACCGTCAATTAAAAGATTATTCAGCAGATAGTGAGCTGTATCAAAATATGTTAAATTCAGTGCAGTGGTTGCAGCATAACCAGTACATTGCATGTGCATGTACATTGCATGTGTTGTAGTAGAAGCGTCTGTAAATGAGAAACTGTAATTACAATAAATGAATAACCCCCCCCCCCACCCCCAAAAAATAGGAACCATATATTAATTTGCACTCTGCTGTAAGGCTAATTAATGTTTACAGTAGTGGGCTCATATGTGTATTGAATAAATTAGTACAGTATACTGTATACTGGCTATATAGTACTCCATAACCCTAATCTTGCTACATATAATCATATTATCTACAGTGAAATCTTCCACTGTCAAGTTAAATGATCATAATCAAGCAGTTCAGATAGATAAGTGCTTTACTGTAGAAATCAGTGTAGTGGTTGCAGGGCAACCAGCCAACTGCATATTTGTAGTGAAAGCATCAATTTATGACATTATAATAATAATGATAATTAAAGATTAAAAACAGGAATCAAGTATAAATTT
This sequence comes from Apostichopus parvimensis, assembly GCA_000934455.1. NCBI lineage: Eukaryota > Metazoa > Echinodermata > Holothuroidea > Aspidochirotida > Stichopodidae > Apostichopus > Apostichopus parvimensis. Next base: position 85,940 of record KN883869.1, read on the forward strand.
GCTATACTGTAAGGCTAAATAATGTATAGTTTACAGTAGTGGGCTCATACAGTACAATTTGTATGTACAATATATTAAACCAATGCTCAACTCTACACCTGTAAATGTGAATGTGTATGTAAACAAGATTGCTGAAATCTAGCAAATTTAGCAGGTCTGGCTTGTACATAATCAATCACAAATAAAATGATAAAAAACAGTAACAGTCAAGGTAACATTGTTGTATAATGTAAATTTTTTACACCTTCAGTTGTCTTGAGCAATGGTAGCTGGCATTGTGTATATTTCAATACTATGGTAGGGTGTAAAAGGGGAAAAACAGAGGTAAGTTATTTAGTTTTGATGAAAGAAAAACTTGCCAGTTATGATAGGAACACAAGCCTAAAATTTGGCAAATTTTGTCTCTTGAAAAAATATCAAGGTCTCACTGGCATTTTCACTGGCAGCAAATACATAGTGACTCACTGTATACAGTGTGCAGCCCAATGATATTTGCCGATAATATACGGTAATACAGGGCGTATGTTACAGTACAGTAGGTATTCATTTCATTCCGATTCTTTTACCAAAGATTGTTATTTAACTGACTTACTGTACCGTGACGTGTGTTAATATTCTTAATGTATACTGGCAGAGAAAGCCTGTGCCTGTTTGGCAAATGGCAATATACATTGGCATTTAGCCATTAAATACTGTATAGCTTGAATTTTGAGACCTGTAACAATGGATTGATTATGATATAATAGTGAGATATACCGTAGTACTGTAGCTACCATTACATGCTGCTTCAAAAGTTAAATATGTGGGTAATATTATCCCACCATTACACAAGGACTTCAAATATGTAACCATAGTTACAGCAAGTACTTTGCTCACTACTACTGTTCCTGTTTGCCTTTAGTCAACTGTACTCGATAACTATTTCAAAGTAACAGTACTTCAACTTTGAGCAAGTTGTTGTGTAATTCTAAACAATGGTTATATTATAATAATATAGAAAATGCCCAGGTTGTGTGCAATGGACAGTTTATCCCTACAGGTATGCTGTATTGATGCCCCAGCTCCCAATAGCATGCTTCTTCCAGGATGAAAAGCAAAATGGCCGTAGCGTTTGTACTGTAGATCGATGTCACAGTGCTAGGAAGAAGATTGGATGTGTGAAGATGTGAAATATTGCTATATGGAAGGCAACAGAGCTAGAGTACTCTGTTGAAGCTCCTGTAATAAACAAAATGGACACCGTGAATGCCAGGGGTATTCTGTAATATTGTCTGTCACTTGGCTTTTTGCAACAACATTAACTTTTAAACTCACTTTTCGTATCAAGTCGGTAAGCTGTCAATAAAGTAATTGTTTTCCTGCCTGAATGTTGGATGGATGTTGAATGGTTGGTTTTAACAAGGGAGCATTTAATACTCAGTGTACAGAGATGCTCTCTGTTTCCATGGAAACAAGTTTAATTGTGTTTAACCATTTAATTAGTTGTATAGATTGTATTAATATGGTCAGCTCAATGACTTCTGCAAAACAAATTATGAAATTTAATTTAGAATTAGTCTGCAATAACCTCTATCAGTCCTACTGTGAAACTGTGACCAGTTACTTTCATTTTCCTTTTTCTTTTTACTACAGAAGTGTGGAGACTAGACTAGATGTAGGTAACTACACCATTGAGCATGTCCCTCCCAGTCAATCAAACACTCCACCCATACAACTGCTGGAGACAGCACAAACAGTCAATGAAGATACCAATGAGGCTGACAAACTGGTAATTGGTGAGTTCTCAGATCCCTTTCACTACAGTACTTCTATGTACGGTATGATTGATTCACCACACTGTCTTGAATATGGGAGAAGTTGGGGAAAGGAAAGTAAGATGTAAAATATACTTTCTGTGTCTACAAAGTCCTTGAATTTTAAATTTTATTCTGGAAAAGAGAGGAAAAATCCTTAATTGAGCACATGCTCTTATTTTCATGACTTCTAATAAAAGGTCTCCATTTCAACGAAAAGATCATTTTGTACGTAACTGGCGGTTCTGGATGTACTGTGTACTCTCCTGTGATTTTAACGAAGTCATCCGAGCTAGCCTACTGTAACATTCAGATCATGCTGGATGTTAGAGCTAGGACTTCATCTACTAGTGTATTAATTGTGTGAGCAGATGTGTTCAGGAAGTGTGTGATAGATTCAATTGCATAGTAACTAACATCATGACAGGGGCAAACACTCTGCAGTAGGTGCAGCTCCAGGAAATAAGTAATCCAGAACAGCATCACTAATTGCTATGCAAGTCAAAGAATACATACATAGCAGTTTTTTTGGCACATAAACCATACTATGCTGGCACATATTTTTGGCACATAAACCATACTAACACAATGTTACTATAGGTATCCTAAAATTATGTCCTGATTAGTGTGTATCTACTTAAACCATGAAACATGATTTGATCTTGAAATTTGCATTTTGTTTGTCGAAAAGGGTGGAAGCAACGTTCTCAGACACTATCTTGAAAGGTGCACATGTTCAATCTTGTGTTCCATTCTATACAAATGCACTAAAATGGAGCTTTTCCAATTACTATCACCCCCCTCCCCCTCCCCGCCTTCAGTCAACAATTCAACTTTGCAAAAATGACTGATGTAATGCACTGTATGGTATTTGCTACTCTGTGAGACAGAATGTCCAGGAATATAGAGAATGATATTTGTCATTTGTCATTTTCTGCAACTTCACAGAAGGGTTCCCCGGGAATATTTTAGTCTTTAAATTTTGTTGTAGCAGTTCTGAAGGCTATGAATTTTTCTCTTACTGTATAAAATACGTAAATGGTTAATGTGTAAAAAAAACAGTTATGTATGTATACTTTGATTTGCATAACAATTTGTGATTTCCTGGAGCTGCACTAACTGCCAAGTAGGATATAAGCACACCATTTGTGCCCCTGTGATGATGTTATTTACTACATGATGGGGTATGAACACTTGCAAATGACATGTACAGTACCTCCCTGGTAATGCTTTAATATCTCTCATGATAGTCTATCATGATGTTCTAGTAGACAAACTGTATAAACTGTTCAACACTGTAAAACTTTGGTACACACTAAGCTGTCTTAAGTGAAAAATTATCTGAAGCTGACCCTAGTCCTCCCCTTAATTGATTATTTCTTCTTTCTTTTGTAGTCTTTTCCTCTTTTCACACTCATTTCTTGTTTTTTTATGTCTTTCAAAGGTATCGAAGCCAGCGATGTTACAAGTTTGCTGGAACAGTTTGAAGAATCAGAGGCTAGTCTGCTGGACAGTCAACCAGAAAATCCAAATAAATTCCAAAAACAGAAGTGAGAATAATTTCCTCCTAATATTGTGATATCTTTTGAAAATTTTTTTTTTTTCCCCCTTGGCATTTCATCCAATCAAATTTTCTTATGAGATAAGCTTGTGATTGTTGACAGATTGTGTGCGGAGAAAGAAAAATTGATTCATAGTAATTTATTTATTTATTTTAGATGGGAAAAGATCCTATCTATTTTTTCTCTTTTTTTAGTATCTTCCTTCAAGTTTTAAGTGATTTTCTCTAAACTTAGTCAGACACCTACAATGCTTAACTGCTACAAGGATGATGGTATTAGTACTGTACCCGTCTTCTAGAAGTATGGTTGAGTTGTTAATGCATATCTTTTGATTAAAAAATTATGATTATGTCTCCACAATATGATCAAGAAGTACAGTAATATAAAATTCAACATCTTTGTTCCTTTGAAAAACTCAGGGCGTGTTTACCTAAATGGTTGAGCTCAAGGCCTGGCTTTGATTCCCTACATGGTTGGGCTTAAGGCCAGGGTTTGAGGCCTGAACATGATTCCCTACATGGTTGGGCTTGAGGCCAGGGTTTGAGGATTCTGGTAAGTTTAATAGCCCTGTGATTTAGCCTGTTGATATCCACCTATTAATGTGCATACAAACCACCACTAGTCGTAGAATGGTAATTAAAAAGTATTGCTTCTCTGTTTTACAGAGCGCAACCCAAACCAAGGAAAAGTCTGGCCGACCTGGATCCTGTCGAGATTGCCAAGAAAATAAACCCTGCGAAAAGAAAATCAGCCATTCTGATCGATGTAGACGTACTACCTTTCAAGAGAAGCCGTTTGAAACACAGCAGTGTTCATAGAGTTCAGGAGAAAGCTACTAATCCCGTGCGGAGTCTTCCTGGGAGTCGCTGTGCGAGCCCAGCTACCACGGCCGGAGATGCCCACAGCCAAGTCGAGTACCTGAGCCTGGAGCACGATTACTGCGTGAACTGGGATAATAGCAACCTACTGAAGTCATCTCTCTCGCAACAACTCAATCAAAATGTTAAACTGACACCGGAACAGAGGAGAGAAGTTTATCGCAAGAAGTACAAGGTACGAAAGAAAACCAGTTCCAAAACCGGTTCCAACTGCTCTACGCCTCAGAGCCTTTCGCCACTCAGTAGTGCACCCGCTAGTCCATCTTGTGCCAAGGAGCCAAACGAGGAGGGCAAGAAGGAAGCAGGAAAAACTGAAAGTAGTAAAGAACCTCTCTTTGATAAGATCCCCGATTACTTTGCCGGCAAACTCCTCATGGGGATGTATAAAGAGAGAGACACGGTTCAGGAAAAGGAACCCGAAAATGACCAAAGTAAGACAGAGGAAAAGATAGAGGAGAAAATTAGTACTAAAACGTCTCTCTGGAAGACTTCCAAAGCAAAATCGGACAGAAAATCTAGAACTAGATACAGGAGAAGGTCATCTCGAAGTCCTTCGTATCATTCCTCCGACCACTCGTCCCGGTCATGCAGCAGGTCACGGTCCAGGTCATATTCGTCTTCCAGGTCACGGTCTAGGTCCGTCGATTCCCGCGGAGACGACGACAGGACCAGCCGTTCCAGATCATCTTCGGCCTGCAGCCGGGGGTGTTCACACAGCCCCTCCTCCTCCCTCAGGAGATTACGCTCTAGGTCCAGATCTCGATCTAGAGAACATTCTCTGGATCGGTCACGTGACAGGTCACAGTCTAGATCAAGGTCTAGGTCACCGTCGGTGTCCAGATCCCGGAGCCGGAGGAGAGGCAGCTCTAGACGAAACAGATACCGAAGCGGCAGCAGTCGGTCTGGGTCCAGATCACGGTCCAGATCTCGCAGTAGAATACGTTCCAGTTCAGGAAGTGCTCGGAGGAGATCCCTGGACAGAAGGTTTGTCTTTGGCTTTCTTCTTGTCTGGCTCTGCTTGTTACTTTTCACCAAACGGTATTTGAGTCTCTTTAAATCTGACATTAAAAGCATAAAATGTGATATAATCAGAGATCGGAAAAGCGGCTTAAAGTAAAGCACTCGTTCCTGACAAACTAGGACAGCCGAACATTTGAAAAAGGTCCTCCCACACTTTGAACAATAAATATGTATCAAGTAAGAGTTTTGCAACGTCACAAAAACTTTGGTGTCAATACATGTTCTTTTTGCTACCCTATCACAATTGCGATGTTTTGGATGTACTGTATCTATACAGAGATGCACACTTTATAATCCAGTAGTTTACAAAATATTATTTGGCAGTTTGACACAACAGTTGGTCATATACTAAACATAAAAAGAATTACAAAAAAAAACTTTTTTGATGGGGATATGTTTAATTTGAGCTTAACCAGCTCCCTTAAATGACAATGGCTATATTTGCTACCAGTTGTATCAAGTCTCCATGATCTTGCATTAACTGCTTCCATTCAAATGCATGTTGTTTCAATTTCTTCAAATTTCAGTTTCAAAACATGTACGGAATCATTATAGTAGCATTCGGGCTGCTGCTGTTTGCTACTTTGCTTATTTGTGACAAGTGTCGAAAGACCCTTTGAAGTACATAAAATCTAAAGTGTATAAGATGTCAAACCAGCACCTTTCTCACCTAATACAGTATATATTTATACATATTTGTGGCATTTGTATCCGTGCTGAGCTGCTCTGTGTACAATGTACAGTATTCTGTATATGTACAGTTGGCAAGTTATTTAGCAACAGCAGAGAGAGAGATTCATAAACAATTTATGAAAAATAATATATGTCACATCTTTTATGCATGCAAATCAGTCTGTTAATATCTGCTTATGAAGTGAGGTACAGTTTTAAATTAACCAGTAGGAGAGGTGCAGGTTTATATGGAAATATTTAAGCACTGTCAAAAATGTTAAGACGGCTTTTACTGCAATTTGCTGCAAAATGTTGGAATGATTACATTTCAGTGTACTGAATGTTTTTTTTTTCTTTTTTCCAAATGTTGATTTCACAAGATTTATTAAATGATCAATTTATCCCCATTTTGCTTAAAATTGTTGAAATGACTCTTTGATGTGAGGATAAGGACATTTGTTTTGCAAACTGTTGATGGTATATTAAGTGGTTAATTTATTAGTTTACTGCCAAAAATGTTGAAAGGATGATTCTCTGATGAGCATAATTAGTCAATTTTTATTTGGCAAAATGTTGAATTGGTGGATTATAATTAAGTGGTCAATTTATTAGTTTGCTGTAGTATGTAATTGATGCCATTGAATAATTGCTGTAGGATGAAGGAACGTGTCATTTTGGTTGCAAATTGTTAATATGCTAACAATTAATCATTTTGATGAGAATTGCCACAGGACTATATTTTATATCAAAGATTTCAATGACTTTCACTTGTTATTTTACAGGAAACGAGACCAAAGTCTGGAGAGAAGACAAAGACAGAAAGAGGAAGAGAAGAATCAAGACTGGGTAAGTTAAAAGGATTTTATGTTGGCAAACAATTATTTTGAAGACAAAAATATTCTACAATGCTAGTTGAAAACCCCATCTCAATATCTTGCCCCTAACTTGAGATATGGTTGATTGAATCTAACCTATAGATTGACTGGCTTAACCTTCAACTACTCCAGGAAGTTAAAAGGATTTTATGTTGGCAAACAATGTGAAACTTTATATTGAAGAGAAAAATATTCCACACTGCGAGTTGAAAACCCCATCTCAATATCTTAACCCTAACTTGAGATATGATTGATTGACTGGCTAAACCTTCAACTACTCCAGGAAGTTAAAATGATATTCTAGTGGCAAACATTGTGGAACTTTATATTGAAGAGAAAAATATCCCATATAATAAAGCAAAACAAATACATATTCAGATGAAGTGCCCTGATGACATCATCCGTTCTGCTATTGCCAGATGCATTTACAACATAACTCAAAACGTTAAAAACTTTGTATCGTCACAATACAAAATGCAACGAGGATGCGGTTTTTGCCTGCAGATTCAGGACATTTTCAGCAATTTTACGGAGCGAACACAAGCTATCACCAGAATATCCTTTGAAATTATCAACATTATTAAGATGTAATTCTCTGGTTCTGTAGCACTGTGTCTTTACTTGAGCTATTTAATGTAGTTAAATAAGATGTAAGGTAGCTAATAGTCTTTTAATACAAATACCATGTGCATGGGTTGCTTCAGAATGATCATCTCCCTTTAACTGCTCACCAGTGGTGTTTATAGTTTGATTTCATACAGTGTGTAACTTTTCTAATCCCTTTGTTTAAATTTGTAACAAATCAGAAATGTCTTTTTCTACGCTGCTTCCATTCCTTCAGGAGAATCGAAGAGTTGTCTATGTGGGTGACATCCCATTGGACACCACCAAAGAGGAACTCTACAAACGCTTTTCTCGTTTTGGAGAAATCAAGAAGATTACACTTCATTTCAGAGACGAGCAAACACAGGGGTACGTTATCTTCTTTGATCTGGTTTTGAAATGTTCCTTTGCCTCCTTTTTTACCTTCAAGATTTTGTTGAATATTAACTCACATATCATCAAAGGAGTAAAAGAATTGAATCTCACATTAGCTTAGTGTGTGTTAGAGTTATGTGAATGAAATTGATGGACTTCTGTTGAAATTGATCAGTTATAGCTACAAAGTGAAATGTATCCTAGCTATAAAATTACAGTCTCTAGTTGTGCTCTGTGGGTATCAGGCCAAGAATTTTAGCCTTTTGCTAAAAATAAAATGCAAGTGTTTCAAAAAATCAACTTCACACATGGCAGTTTCCCAAATTACTATATGCATCAGTTACTGCAATGGCTTTTTAGAGCGGGCCAATAGTATTTGTCGATAACAAGCATTAATAAACTGTAATTTGGGGTTTATGTTAGGTACTGAAGTCATGCCGATTCTTTGACTGACTATTGTCTACCGAAATATGGGGATGCTACAGGCAAATTGCAAAATTGTCTGTCCTTAATAAATCCAATAAATAGTGCAAAATTTGAAGCCTGCATATTTGGTTTTGAGTGGTGGTTGCTATAGTTACTATTTGATGATAGAGTGAATATTGAAAAGTAACAGCTTAATTGTTACGTAATTTAGTATTTCATAATACATGACTGTAAGTATGATTTCAGATGTTCATTGTCAGTGAAACACTTTATGGAAGCATTCTTTCCCTCAAAAATGTCATTTTCTGGTACCTTGTTAACAAGTTTTAGCCAAACGGAATGAGAGACCCCAGTCAAGATAAACCTTGATTTCTCATACATGTAGTAATCTTTTAATTTAAAAAAAAAAATTAGTTATTATTCTGTTGCTGTGAATGTGGCAATAATTTATAGTATCCCTTACTTTAGCTGCAAAAAAATCCTGCAAAACCCACACAGTCTTCCTAAGCAATTTTTCAATTTCCAAGACTACTGTAACAAGAGGACATGTTTCTAAACATAAATGAGTTAGGGTTTTCGAGCCATCTCCAGAGGTTTTTTTTCTCCTTCTATATCAACAGCGATCACTATGCCTTTGTAACCTTTGAGTACACCTGTGATGCTTACGCCTGTATCAAAGGTAAGAATGACACAGAGTTGCAGATTTGATTTGACAATCTACTGTTTCTTCATTGAGAGTCTCTTAACTTTGGGACAAATATGCATCGCAAATAGACAGACAAGGATAATTAATAATTCAATCTGTTATTCTTAGTTTGATCAGTTGTAATCTTACTTTCCGTACTACTTGGGTTGTAAAATTGCTGAAAGCTGGATGACCAAACTCAAAAAGCTGTTCTAAGCCAAGTAGCTGAGTTCATACTTTCCTCCCTTCTTTCCTTCCTTCCTTCCCTCCGTCGCTAAGCTTGTTGCATCGTTCCGTATGTTCTTGCATCAGAAAGTTGATCTAACATAAACCTACACTGTGTTATAGTTTGTTGCAGGAACGTCATAGCAGGCGGGTAGAGTCTCTTACGTTTTAAGAACGGTCAACACCTAACCTAGACCTGCCGCACACTCAAAGCAGAGGCGGTGCCTACTGTAATAGTAAATGCTCCATGCGAGAATCAGGGCTTAGATAAGTGTCGACGTGAAATGATGAGGCCAACTAAAGTACCACCTCATTGTGACATTTTGAATGAAAAACTCTACTGACTCAGGTTTATCTGGTGAGAAGGGGAATATGGTTGATGAAGTGTCAAACGTTGGATAAAAGTGCAATCATTATTTGCCCTCTGGCCTTTATTATTACAAACTTTCTTGGTCTGGTGAAACACTTTAGGTTTGGTTTTCAAAATGAGGCCAATGTGGCAACTGTGCCTTTTAAGTTTGTTTTCAGTGATCTAGTTGTTTGGAGGTGCTGAGTTTGGTGTGGGGTGGGGGTCTGACAGTGATGCAGGGAGTGGAGGAGGTTCCTTTTAAAGCTACAAATGCCACAGCTGACTGGTAACTGTTACTTTTGTGACTTAACAACATCCCAAGTCTAATTTGTGTTCAGTATTTAATCTTCTTTGAGATGTTGAAAATGCATGAACAGACTCGATAATCTTGAGATTCCTTCCATCCTTCCTTGGGCCTTAAATTTGACAAAACTCTGTCTCATTAATTGTCATGATCGGGGGAGGTTGGAGTAGACATTGAGAAAAAATTGGGGCTGTGGCAAGGCGATGGGTTTGTATTTGACATCCGTTTGGTACAGTGGCTGGTCTGGAGATCCGTCTTGATAACAATATGGCTGTTGGACATGTCTAGCCCTGATCCGATCTTAGATTGATGCTTCCGCTTGCAGTACTATCAGTTAACATTGCCAATCCTTCTGGACATGTTCAGAAAGTGTTGACAGCTGTCGCATTCAAGAATACTGTATGCAATTAAGTTTCAAATCCCCCGTTTACTGACTGCACGTTTGTAGTGTTATACCTTGTTTAGCTTCTGTTTTTTTCTCAATGAAGCTTTAGAGTGTCTTGAAACAGGAAGTGACTAAAAACAGAGAGAAGAGAGAAGCAACACCATGAAACAGCATTGTTTTAACCTCTGTCATGATTGCTGCCTAGTTTATCTACCACCTTCAGAGAAAAATAAAAAATACATAAAAGAAAGAAAAATGCTAAAGAGAGGACTGTTCACTTGAGAGACATCATGGTTTGTTATTCATGACGTACTGTTTGATACATGTGATGAAAGACTCGATCAAGTCTAATATGTTATCTCATCCAATAGTAGTGTATGAATGTATCTTAAGTTTCTAACATTACCTACTACTGGCTGAGGTTTGGCATCATGCCATGTATGTATGTAATGTTACCGTTAGGACTGGGTTCAGTGCTGATATTATGCATGAAATAGGCTGACACTAAACAGGAGTATCCCCCTGTCAAATAAATAACGGATGAAAGCCCAAGGGTTAAAAAGCAGTCAGAAATATATGAAGCAACTCTCTTTAGCCTAAGTTTCCTCCTTTTGGCTAAGATCATGTGTAGTATCTGTTCCCTTTCGAGGGGAATGGTGATGCACACCGACGATGATCACACAGTCCCAGTCCCGATGTCAGGGGACTGGGGTTGAGAGGGGATCAGTCGTTCGGTAGTTTTGTTTTCGTGCCCAGGTTCTTTCCTGGGCGACTTTTTCTTACAAAGTAGTTTCCTCCTTTTTAATCCTGGTTCTGATGCCAAAAGAGAATTATAATTTACTTCATTTGTTAAGTGCTTGGCACAGTAAACTCTGTAGTTGCTGAAGAACTTTCCCTCTTTGTGGTCAAAGGTCACTGTAGTTTGTCTGTTTTGTTCTACGCAGCTGGTAATCCCCCGGATGGCGTACAGTATGACCTCTGTTTTGGAGGGAGAAGAAACTTTTGCAAAACTGTGTACGAAGATTTAGGTAAGAGGCTGCAATTGATACGTAATGTGTTTGTAGTATTTAAGCAATTAATGTGTGTGTGTGTATGTCTAGCATCCAAGTAGTAAGTACAGTGTGAGTATGTACAGTGTTTGTGTGTATGTCTGGTATCCGAGTAATCGGTACATCATGTGTGTTTGTATGTCTGGTATCCTAGTAATCGGTACATCATGTGTGTTTGTATGTCTGGTATCCAAGTAATCCGTACATCTTGTGTGTTTGTATGTCTGGTATCCGAGTAATCGGTACATCATGTGTGTTTGTATGTCTGGTATCCGAGTAATAGGTACATCATGTGTGTTTGTATGTCTAGTATCCAAGTAATCGGTACATCATGTGTGTTTGTATGTCTGGTATCCAAGTAATCGGTACATCATGTGTGTTTGTATGTCTGGTATCCAAGTAATCGGTACATCAAGTGTTGTTTGTATGTCTGGTATCCGAGTAATCAGTACATCGTGTGTTTATGTATTTAGTGCAATATAGGTGTGTAGTCTAGTGTCTAAGTTAGATTTGCAAGCAATGTGGATCGTATTTCTTCACACTCAAAGGATTGAAAAGTGAAAATGAGATAATACAGAGTATTGCTAATGGATAACTGTTTGTCTGCAGTCTCGGCTAATTAGATTCTTTTGGTTCAGCTCAGTTCCTCTTTTGTTGGAGGCACGGCTTTGAAATTCACAGGGATGCTCGCCTACGACAAGAAACATCCAAATTTGAAAGAATTATAATGTTTAAATGGCAATGTTGGACCAAGCCCACCCCCTCATTGGGCTTTTATATTTCCATCCATCAGCATTGAGCAGCGATATATAAACGAAATGCCAGAGTATTTACTACGCAGTCTAGGCAGAAACTGGTAATGGTCATTTCACATGTATATCTGTGACAGTAAAGTTGACAGGCCGCACACAAATTCAGTTTGCTGAACCGATTTCTGAACTGTTTGATTCCGCAGATTCTATGAACAGAGAGGAAGTCAAGCACGAGTTTGGTTACAAAGAGGCAGAGTGCCCCGAGGAAGAGGAAGGCAACAACGATGACAACAACGACTTTGACAATCTTCTAAAACAAGCAATGAAGAAATTGAAACGGTGACAAAACGCCCACGTGGTCAGTGGTGCACTTGACACCCATTCTAACCTGTTAGAGATGTCTACAGTAAATAACATCTCGCCAAGCTTTAAGAACGGGACAAACATGCCGGGCAAAGAGGACCACCACGGAGATTGTCAGTCGTTGAACCCTTGGCAGTCGTGTTCACGGATAGCTGAAGATGAAGCTCCACCGAGGAATACATAGGAATCTAGTATTCGAATATTTCTCAAGAAGCGGCTTAACCTAATGAACAATATACATAGAAATGTGGTGGGCAATGATTTCTGGTTTATAGCAATTATGATATTGTTCAGCCTTTATTATTATTATTATTTTGTCATTTTTGTTTTTTTATTTCTTACGCTATCAGTGCACAAGCCAAAATATGGTACTAACAATACATTTTGGAATATTTTTTTGGTAAGAAAATCACAGCATCAAAAGGAATTTATGCTAGGTTTATGTTCAAAATGCCCAATAATTGTCCATTCTTTGAATGTTTAAACAAATGGATGAAGCTTTAAAACAAAACAAAAACATTGTAATGAAGATTGAAATCTGTTAAACCAGGTTTTCTGTTCTTTTCTATTTGTTAAAGAAGGCACTTGACCTAAGCAGGTTGATTTTATTCTAAACTAACACCATATATTACAAGTATAGCCAGCCCAGTTAGGTTGTTTCTTATTTCTTGAAATATATGTGTTTGTACTCCAGACACCTAATACTACAAGAGGAGTCAGGCATGTATCTGTTTGTATCTTATTTCTTGCAACATCTGTATTGTTTGTATTTCAAACTAACACAAAATGCTACAAGTGTAGCCAGCCCAGTTAGGTTGTATCTTATTTCTTGAAATATTTGTGTTTGTATTCCAGACACCTAATACTACAAGAGGAGTCAGGCATGTATCTGTTTGTATCTTATTTCTTGGAACATCTGTGTTGTTTGTATTTCAAACTAACATCAAATGCTACAAGTGTAGCCAGCCCAGTTAGGTGGTTTGTATCTTATTTCTTGAAATAGCTGTGTTGTTTGTATTCCAAATTATAGCCAAATACTACAAGTGTAGTTAGCCTATTGAGGTATCTTATTGCTTGTATTGACAAGAATTATTTCTTACTGGTGATTTTTTAGTTTCGATGAATATCGTAACCTATGCATTCATGATGGCGTATTTGTGTTTGTATGTGCGTTTGTGACGCCCAGCTTGTAAACACGATATCTCAAGAAGGGAATGTTGGACCAACTTCATGTTTGGTGTGTAGATGTACCACATTGAGTACAGGAAGCCTATTGTTTTCTGTGGAGGTCAAAGGTCATTTAGGGTCACTAGGGGTCAAATTGTCAAAACCCTTGTAAACACAATATCTCAAGTAGGAAAATGTTAGACCAACTTCATGTT
>KN883869.1:100059-115423 GCA_000934455.1 Apostichopus parvimensis
ATGAATAACAAAGGTTTGATTTGACTGCTTTGAAATCACGTATCACTGGCAAGATGCGTCGAGCGCCCTCTTTTATCGCTTCTATTGCTTAGCATTGCAACTTCCGAGGAACAATAGAAAACCGAAAAACATTTATGAAGAACAAAGGTTTGAGACTGCTTTGTTCTCAAAGGAAAGCTTGGACTAATCTCATATTAAGTACGTAGTTGTGACACGTTGAGTTCAAGCCCCTTATTATTTTTGGTGGAGATCAAAGGTCATTTGGCATTACCAGGGGTCAAATTGTGGTAATCTTGTTATACTTGGCATGTGCATTGATCATATAGAGAAGAAGTTTATTGTTTAACGTGGAGGTTAAAGGTAATCTGAGGTCACCTGAAAACCTTGTAACACTATATCTTAAGTTAGGAAGCATGGAGATTGTTTATAAGTGGCATGCGGATGCATTATATTGAATAGAAAAAACTCATTTGCTTTTGGTAGAGCTCAAAGGTCATCTGGGTCACCAGTAGTCAAACTCTGGAAACCATTTCAACATGATAGCGTATCTCATGGTAGAAATCATGATATTTATATGATATTAGCTGTTTCTGGTGAATAAGCAGCAGTCTATTGCAATGAAGTAATCGAAACTTCAATGCATTTTTGCATTCTGGTTCTTTATAATTATTGGAAAAACTTTTAAGATTAATTTTGCATATAATAGAATCATGAGATGAACGCTGTTCTATGAAGTGAAAGTTTAAAATTAAAGATGCTTTAGTGTAAGAAGGAAGAATATTAGGATGGATGGAAATCCACATGAAGGTCTTGTTTTGTAATTTTATTCAACAATTGTGCTTGTTAAATTCAAAGTTTCAGTTCTGGAAGGTTGGTAGGGAGCACACTACTAATATTGTTCCTTTTTGCCAGTTTCAAAGTTTGTGTATTGATTATGCATGAAGCTTCGATAAGTTGTTGATTGACCAATGGAAAGAAGGGAAACGGGGAGACTGTATCCTTGAAGAACACAATTTAATGAAACAAAACATGCTAGTTTACATACAAATTATGGGAATAAAGAATGAAAACTATCGGGCGGTATAAATTGTTACAATTGTTTTATTTTATTTGAAATATTACCAGCCTCATACTACAACGTCTGCTTTGCATTATATGCACTTTCTTTTTCAGAGGCTGTGCATATTATTAGCTCAGGAATTCATTCAGAAATGTAATGATGAGTGAGCCCATGTGTAGTAATAATAATAATAATCAAGTCTGGATTAAGCTGAACTCCTACTCTGAGCAATGTGAATGTGGGACCCTTTCGGGCTTCCAGCATATATAACAGCTGTAATTTAAGATGCTATGCATAACTGCAGATATAAGCAGTTGTGTGCAACATATATAAAGGTAGTGCTTGTTCATCCTGGACAGTATTGAGATCACGATTTTAATGTCGAAATTTGTGGTGATCCAAAATGTGTGTTAGGGGTGGGGGGTGGGGACAGGACACCCTTTTCTGTAGCCTGCTATAGTAAGAATACAAGAACACCCACTGACACCAGTAGTTTTGAATATATGTAGGATTCAAGTATAGCTGAACATGGCATTGTGCCCATCCTACTGATGCAGCAGGGAAAGGTTAAAGGCATACGTTTGTTATTTATACCCAGTTAAAGTCGGTCAAGCTTACAGATAACTGTTATGAGATAAAACCTTTTAGTGTCATGTCAGCCTCAGAGGAATTGACAAGGTAAACAAAGCGATGTTCTGCTTTTAAAGCTGTTAACCTCTTCTAAGCCTCAGAATCATACGTCTTCATCCCCGCTTTACCGACAGCAAGAAAACAAGAGAGGTAAAAAAGAAGAAATAATAATAATAGTAGCAGGCTAGCAGCCACTGATCTGTTCGTTATATGAACTTTCTACCAAAAATGAAGTCTTTACATGCACGGATCAGTTCCGGACCCTAGGATATCTTAATCAAATGGAATCGTTCAATTCAATCATAATGGTGTACCTTATAAGGATGCGTTGATTAAGTGAATTAATATTCTTTAAGCTGGGCGCATAGATTCATGTCAGAACCTTGTAAAGAAGTATTGCTTATCTGGAGAAATTTAATCTTGTAGAACGCCAGCTAGAAGAGAGGCTGGAAGGGAAAACGGATGAAGTGTAAGATCATGATGTATTTTGTAGGCTGTAAACTTTTGAAAACATAAATGATTTAAACTTTTGAGAGAAAAAACTTAAACGCATAATTCAAAGCACTCTTTCGTCACACTATAAGGAGTTCCCCCTTTGAGGTTATTTCAAAGTAAAAGCAAGTCTCCAATCATTCAATATGTGGATAGAAATGCTTATAGAGAAGTTCCTTTACTAAAGTGTAGGCCTATATGACATATGGACTTAAATTGAGTTTAAATGTCATCTCGATCGGTGAATATATTGTAATCTTGTAAATTCCCTGGTAATCTTACATTTTAAATTATTTCAATGAAACACTACCCAAATTACATTTAAGCCCCGTAAGTGGTTGTTAGGCACGCCTTAATCAAGCTCATTATATATAAACTTAGGCTCAGTTTCTTCAAATACTTATTAATGAATTATCTTGAAATTTTCCAATGATTTCGACAAAAATCCAATATTAAAAATAATGCGGTATAACAATAATGAGTATTACAATAAATCCACTTTCATTGCAATCAGTGCAAAAGGGAAAAAAAGATAGAATGAAACCATTACAGTTTACTAATGGTTAACATAGGCGGGCCTGTCTTAACAGCATAACGCCAGGTGATTGAAAGGTCCCGGAGCCTTGTGGTCCAAGAGTTGTATTCTAACGAAACACTGGTTCAATATCTCAGTGCTGTATCTTAAGAAAATGTACTTTATCTACAACAATTTTTTTACCAATATAATTAAACCTAGACCTGTTCCCATTTCGTTTGTTTCCTTATTCTCGCTCAATTATCTTCTTTCCATTGTTTAGACATTGAAGATAAAACAATATTTGTGTATCGTTAAGTACAGAGATACTTGTTGGGCTTCTACTGAGTACGATATATCTTACTGATAAAGAGGTAACTAATAGACTATAGACTTAATTAAACTGTCAAAAGGTCACTTGGTAACATACAAACACGCACACAAAAAGACTTTTGGCCCCTGTGAATGGTTGCTCGCTAAGGGGCCCGTCTAATCCTTGGCCCTCAGCTCCCCGAACATGTCTCTAGTTTAATGGCGATGCAATTAAAATCTTATTGTAGTTATACAAATGTTTCTTAGGTCATCTGTGGCCAAGTAAAAAAAAAAGCGATATGCTTTCAGTGACCTTCCATCAGTACTCGAGTGACCTCTTGTCATCCCCAAGGGAGGAAAAGGCACCCAATTATTCCTTACTTGGATTGTTGATACTAATAACAGATCCTGCAACATCAACAAAATGAACTCGTCCTCAACAACTCGAGATGGAATCCTCACTTTGATTTAGTTTTCTACGAAAGAAACAACAGAACAGTCCTCCACAGCACCCGGAAGCGTCGGTCGAATCGTCCCGGCATGCATCGCTTCCTGTACTCCGGCTACTGTTACTGTCACAGGTGGTATTAGTACTGATGCTAAGGTACTTAGGACCTGGTAAAGGAGGATAAAAAAGTAGTTGCAACTGATTTATTGACATTATTATTTATACTATTAAATACGATATATGTACTTCATTGGCTTCTACATATTTCACTTCTCGTTTAATTATGTTTGTTCGAGGTTTCTGTAGAGGCACATGGGGGGGGGGGGGGGGTGGAGACATCGGGACTAATGCTATTGTGCGAGTGTGACAGTCACGGCAATTTACAGGTCTAACTTGTACAGCATTTCGGTGGTAAAAACGCAGCAGAAGAGAACAAGCACAACCAAGTTACCATGACGATAACAAAGGGCTCCAAAAATGTGTATACAAAATATTCCAATCCTGTATAAATAAAATGAAAACCAAAACTGAATATTTACGAACACGTTTTATCACTGCGCCCCCCCCCCTCCACCCCAAACCCCTCCCCGCCCCTCCCCGCTGACCAGCTTCAGCCACTTTCTCTTTCTTCCTAGTTTAATCAATTCCAATTAGATCATATCCCAGTCGACCTACACTCCAATCAATGTTCTTGTATATCATATCTTTAGCGTGTATATCTGTTCCGAAACTGGTGCTGATCTGTCCTAAATGATGAGTGGTGTTCTTTTTTAAATCAAGTATTAGGGTAGGAGGGGCGGGGGAGGAGCGGTCAAATCTCAAATTCTACCCGACTGATTTTGGTAGGGGTATTAGTCCTAAATGATGAGTGGTGTTCTTTTTTAAATCAAGTATTAGGGTAGGAGGGGCGGGGAAGGAGGAGGGAGGAGCGGTCAAATCTCAAATTCTACCCGACTGATTTTGGTAGGGGCATTAACCTTTACGCACGTGCTGTCGACAGATGCAGAAATATCCGAATGAGGGATCATGTGGCCGTAGGCCCGTTGAACACAGCTCCCTTTTATGGGGGTCGCGTGGTCCTCCCAACAAAAACATCTTTTGTAAACATGCCAACCGTTAACCGTCAACATGTTAACCTAAACGCGAACTCTGGCAGGTGTTTTTGTAACACCTACACATGCTCTGCGCTGAAACGTGTCAACTAATAAATGAATACATATGATAATTAACTATATAGCCATTCAGTCACCACTGGCGGTGCACATGTCCTTACTCTTATTATTTATAACGTAGTATATAATTATGCTTGCAATAAATAACAGTTATTCGAGGCACTAGTCCTCATATAATGGAACGCATGTAATTATTTGTTTATATTCAATTTTTATGATTTCTATGAATTCCACTGCTATGGCAACGGAAGAGGAAATAATTTACGCGGAAGGTGAAGAAAATTTATACTACAAGTCGAAAAAATCACACCTTCCGCATTAGTAACGAAAAATCGTCCTTATATTTCACACCAGCCGATTCACACAGAGATTACAGTAACTACAGACTGTAAATCTTTAAGTTTTGCACCACACAGTAAGCACTTGGATTGTGCTGAAAACTCTGATAAATTGGTAGCAAGTGCTAGGTTTACAGTAAGAACTGAGGATAGGCCTACTGTGTAATTCCAATGAAAAGCATCAAACTGGTTTTGTTGGGATTACACATATCCTCAGTTCTTACTGGAATCCTTATATAGCACATGCTACAGATTTATAGCCGCAGTTTTTACTTTGGTACAAAACTTTAAGATTTACAGTATAGTAACTGTGCTTTCATGTGTAGGCCGATCGGGTGTTCACACGATAAAGCCTTCCCAAATTGTTAATTAGTTTTATTGTTAAATTTCTCATTGAAATGGTAGGCCTACACGTACGCGTTTGAACTGCTTGCTAATATCGGAAATCTTGATGATCGAAATGCACAAAAATCATTTCTAAATTATTAAGCAAAAAGATAATTTATACCGCCTAATTTCCACGATACCATTTATCTTCATCATATATGTTTGTGTAATAATTGATGCGTGTCTTTGAGCTAAAAGAATGTGTGTTTTTTTTCACTTGGCAGCTTGGTGATGCGGAGAAATTCGCATTACCATTGAAAATGATCAACTACTGATTACGCACAGGAAATAGACTGATTTTGCTATGTCGCCGACGATAAAACTCCCCCATGAGTATAATAAGTGGATAGACGAACGAGGCTGAGGATAGTGCAATACATTTTACACTTGTTTTCTTTTTGCATTTTTTGGTTTTAATTATTCTCGAATGACATTGATGTATTGAGAGACTCAGTTCATTTCAATTCCCACTAACTTATATCGATTTTGTCATCTCTCCAAATATATATTTTTCGCTATTCAATAGCTGACGT
This sequence comes from Apostichopus parvimensis, assembly GCA_000934455.1. Taxonomy (NCBI): domain Eukaryota; kingdom Metazoa; phylum Echinodermata; class Holothuroidea; order Aspidochirotida; family Stichopodidae; genus Apostichopus; species Apostichopus parvimensis. The sequence continues at coordinate 105,946 of KN883869.1, forward strand.
GAAAGTTGTCATAAAAGAATATATAGCCTTTCTTTATCTTTATATCAGTTTTACTGTTAATCCAAAATGAGACCACGAAGTATACAGAATCCGCTCAAAATGAGTTATGATCGTATCAAAATATCTCATTAAGCAATCAATCTGCAATATGAGTTTTGATATTGAATATTCTGTTTCCTTCCATGCAGGGTTTAAGGCAACAGGATATACTAGGAAAGATGATTACGACAAGAATAAGCATGCAGTGTTTGTAATGGTTAATTGGTTTCGTCATCTTTAGCAGAGCTTTTGAGAAAAACTAGCTCTCCTTGTAGTGCATGATCACCGAAAGTGACAAGGAGAAGCAGGAATTGCAAAAAAGTTTCAATTTCTCGTTGAAGGTATAACTTATCAAACACGATGTACGCACTCCGTAATATCATTCGGCGTATAGGCCAACATCTTAAGCGGATCGATATACTCAAACACGCACATTGTATAGACTGCGTATGCAGTCGTTTATTTCAAAGCAAGCTATTCCAAACCATAATGTAGTTTTTTTTTCTCCAAATTTCCTGAGTCGATATGGTATAATGGTATAATGGTATATCTGAATAAATTTTGAAAACATCAGCGCTGCCCGGAAGTGGCGTTTATATTTACATACACTGAACTAAGTGTTTGATGACGTCATTGTGTGCTAATCACTATATTCAGACTGTTCTGGAGTGAAGAGACTATACTTCAGAACATTGTTCCATGCACACGTTAAAAACAAAAGGAAAAGATTCAACTAAAGTAATGTAGACCTGGCTAGACGTACATGAGACATGTTATGCAAATCGGAAATCAAGATAGACTTTAATTAATTGAATACTTTAACTACTTGTGCTTGGTTTGTGTGAAAAAGTAATACTTGGAACTTCCTTAGTTCCATTAATTGCAACATGCTATTTTCAACATATTCTGTGTTCTCATCTGTTTAGGAAACTTTGTATCGGCGAACACTGACTGCGCCGAACGACTCTAATTGCAGAATGTGTCTACAAGACTGAGCACTGGCGTTATAAGAAGATCTGTACCTCGCTGGTAATTTCATTCTTAACTTTATGTACCCTATACCTTGTCCTGCATTAATGCTTTGGGCTAGATTCCTCCAATTTTGACCTTTGAGCATGGGAAGCAAGACCTTGTTATTTCACGGTGACACATATGGCGTGCCATATTAATTTCACCGTAAAATAGTATCGCAAATCGTTGCAAGAAGTCAATAAAAGTCAATAATAGAGTCTATTTGTTTTGTAATGTCACCCTCATTTAATTGAATAGTGAAATCAGGGTTTAACGTTCCTTCTTATCAAACATATTAATTATCGCTACGCTTTTACTCACAGCTCTGATCAGTTACCGCAAGACACCTCACTCACAAAGTATTCTCCCCAACCCCCCCCCCCCCCTTCTCCCGCACCCTCACTTACCCCCTCCCTCTTTTTCCTAATTCTTCCTACTTCTACAAACAAAAGTTTAGGGATGATAACAAACAAATTCTGTTCGTCGGAAAGATAAACATGGAATTCATTTTCAGTTTCAATTTCTTTCTACTGTAAAAGGGTAGATGTTACTGGGTTTTTTTTCTTATCCACGCAGTATTACCTTTAAGATCAGATGGTACCGTCAGTTTTCTTTTCCCAGATGACATTGCTGAGGGTGATTGCGTTTTGACGGCGGGCGTGGTTAGGTCCTCTCTGGTGAAATTTCGTTTTCGTCGTTGAGCGTATGAAGATAACAACTGCGTGTCCGGTGTAGAGATATCTGTAGAACTATTTTGTTTAAAACATAAATGTGTTTAATTTGTGAAAAGAAATGTACCATAGTTATTTATAAGACTCATTTACACTAACAACGATGGCTTCTGCTTAAATGATAACTAAAACTCGTTTTTTTTCGCGAGAAATAAAGTCACGTTTCAGCAAAAATTTTCGAGTTAAAGTGTTTTTTTAATTTCTACAAAGAAAAACAAACAAACAAAACCAAAATTCGGAATGAAGAATTTCGGTATATTTCATCTTCATAAAATGAATAATGTGGATATTCTCACCTGGAATCATCTGAATCGCTGACATCTTTCTCGGGACTTTTCATAATAGTGTCGTGAAAGCGTGATACAAACAGCCCCTATTCATATGGAAAAATCAGTAGCATCAAAATTATAATATATTTATATATATATACAGACATATTGGAATCTGGTAATCTTAGGAAATATTACTTTGGAACTCTGATGCAATGTTAAAACAACAACAAAGACAAAAATATATCTTAACATTGTTTATATTAGTCTCATTAATCGTATTGATTTACATTTTCTGGCTTTTGCTTTGATATACTTTATTACTTTTATTAATCTTATGTATCTTATGTATATTATAATTTTACTTTTTAAGATGTATTTCTGCTCTAGTCCCATGTAAACGGCTTTGAGATATTCGTTTATGTCATTCGCTATATAAATATATGTTATTATATAGCATTGAGAGAGGAGATTGTTTCATGGTAGCAGATATTTTCATTGTATATGCTATATGTATTGGACGACGTGACGGCCTTCGGATCTTTGGCCAACCACGAACTCAGCAAACCATTTCTAGGAATTTCCCGACAAACATATAACCTAGACGGTTATGGCAGTTGTATCCATTACCATGTCACTATAGAACGAATGAAAGACGGAAGAAGAAGAAAAGACCTTACCTCTAGTCGTAGAAACCGACATCTAGTGTCAATTTATTATTGAGATGTCACAGATAGGGAATTGTTTTGACATTCAGAAGTCACGTTGTAAACCAGACGGGAATTAACTGTGACTGAACCTCGGAGCAAAAACATTTCCCTTATCATAACGAACAGCTCTCTGAGAGTTTTTATCTGGGGGAGGGGGGGGGGTGGTTCTAAGTTGTGGGCTTGCTAAATGTATAATAGGCGTAGGGGGAAATAAGACTTTTGCGACCTTCTCGAAAGAGCAAACGTATTTTGCATTTTCTTTTCTCTGCAACTATGTATATTATATCTCTGAAGAAAAAAAGTTCCGTTATTATATATAACCCCCAAATCTAACTGGTTTGAGTAGGTCCATATTAACGACGATAGTTACATGTCTTCGCCTAAATTATGCACTTTCTCATCTGCCTAACCTGTGAGGATGCTATCGTTTCAGCATTGCGCCCCTATTCTGACCTATGCGACCTTCTTCATCTACCATTCTCAAATAAAACACATGCGTTAATGATTTTCTTCACGACTTTTCTAACTGCACGAATCTTCTTTAGTTTGTATGTTTATGCACTCTTTCCTGTTTGATCACGTGTGAACTGGGACAAGTTGACCAGGAGATATTCAAACACTGACTATATATAAGTACTATCAGTAAATCGAAATTGAACGGACATATGTCATATAGTATATATCATTTTCATGTTAATCATACATTTACATCACTCTAACTTATGCATTAATTTCTCAAAAGGACATTGACAGTTGTGTGTGTGTGTGGTTGAGACTCTATCAAAATAACGGCTGAATCTGTTCAAGTGGTACATATGCGCATGCATTACTATTACAAATTTTGTATTGCAACTGAAGGAAACAATAATGTGCAACGTATTCTCATGGCCATCGACTCGGTTACCATTTTCGCAACCGCATTGTCAAATTTGGTTTCTCACTCAGGCTCATGCACTCCAACTGATAAGCTAGGTGAATTTTGAAAACGTTTTGGGTGTTTCGATATTGCGTGCCCATAATACATGAATGCCGGAACAATGTCGATATTTTTAGCTGTTCGAATGAGAGGAAGAAAAATCTTCACAAAATGATGCTCTTCATAAGATTAAATGGGTCAGCGGATTTACTCAGGTATATGGAGCATTCTTTAGAACGGTCTAGTCCCAACGCACATAAACTGAAGTGTATACTTCGGTGGCGCCGCCATCTTAAATAAATGACGTTGTTCCCCTGAGTTTCTGTTGATTCAAATCCGAGCCTTTAAAATTTGCTAAAGTAATTTAGCAATTAGCTAGTGGGTCGTGTAGGATTGAAAGTTCAGATATTTCACCTCCCATAGAGTGGGTTCCTTTTAGTGGCTATTTTCAGGGAGTGACGGAAGATGGAATAGATCTTTCGTTGAGTGGCGACTGGTGAGAGAAAACAGGGGGGAGGGAGGGGAGGGAGGGGAGCCTACAATGCACATATCTATTGCTGAACCTATATCATCACCATAATTTGTTATTTCTTGAACACAGAGAACAGGTTTCCATGAAATCAAACTGAGCTCCGTTAGATGTTTGCCTTTCGTTCCTGGTTGCCTCTCAAAATAAACAAACTAATAAAACAGTTTATCCTTCTCGTGCAAGCCAACTAGAAATATCAACGAAAGGATATCATGGACGACTTGATTAAGCATAACGAAATAAAATGAGAAATAAAGATCGCATCAAGCAGGCATCATAGAACGGTGGTGCCTCTTAACAGTTTGAATAAAAGGAGCTCAATGAAAGGTTGATGTAAATTTTCCTGAAAAAATATCACAAATATATTTACCTTCGATTCTTTCTCTTTGACTTGCTCGTAGGTCAGCTGTAGTTCTTGACGTAACGCGGTCACTTCGTTGCCAAGCTATATGAAGGATTCACCAAAGAGAGAATCGTCAATGTTCAATGTAATGAGAGGTATGAAAGAAGGAATTAGTAACATGGTTTGTGTTCAAGCACTTCCCAGAAGTTGTGTCTTTCGCATGAAAATTAACATTTAGCTAGAAACCAAATACGTATAAACTTGTCTGCCATAACTTTAAATTAACTGGAGACATGGAACCAACCATCATTATTTGTATTTGTGATAGAGATATCACCCATACAAAAAAAAAAAAAGCAAAAAGAACTAAGACTTCCATTTGGGAGATATCATAGAGTTAGTGTTTCTTCAAACAAGGCTGACGACTTGATCAAGTCTAAATATGACACGAAACGCACTCGCACACGCGCGCGCGCGCTCTTTCTCTTTCTCTCTAAATATATAAATATTTACATGTGTTGCCCGACGTAGGGCTGGACTGCGTCAGTATTAAATGCAGCCATTGTATATACATTGTATAGCCATTGAGATTTTTCGGTCATGTAGCAAGACTCCAGGAGGACGCTCCAGCAAAGGTTGCTTTAAGAGAAGCATTGAGACATACTGCTAAACCAGTAGGAAGGCCCGTGACTACCTTGCTTGGAAAAGTAAAGTCGCAATTTAAGGAAGGTAACATTAACAATTTCGAGGAAGCAATAAACCTTGCGCAAGACCGTGATACTTGGCGGAGGTTAATCACTGAGCATGTCGGATAGACGAGACTCAACTTACTACTACTACTACTACTACTACTACTACTACTACTACTACTACTACTACTACTACTATTGTATACCTGAGCATTCTCCATCGCTAATACACTGGTCGCCAATGCTTTATCCATTATGACGTCATACATGGATCCTGCTTTCCATTGGTCATTGGTCGCCTTCTCATATCTGATTTGCATCTTTCTGACGTGTTCCCGTAATGATTCAGTTCCCAAGTCGTCTGTGTATAGAGAACTTAGATTGGCGAGTGAATCTCGAAGTTTCTGGTCTACCGTTATCTTCAGCTTCCGTACCCTACCTACAATATCATGCTCTTTGTGTGATGAAGAGGTCATTGGCAGAAAAGAGTCATCTTTTGCCTGACTTACGTCGTGACTTTGTCGATAGAGAGACGCTGATTGATAAGGACTGTAAGAAGAGGGGGTAAAGACAGATGAAAATTAATATTAAATTCATCACATAATGTCCTCTTGTAATAAAATACATTAACCACGACTGCATTAATTTGAATTACAATGGTTCATATATATAGTTTGAGTCGTATCTGAAATTACAGAAATTTCTCCAGTAATTGAATGTGGGAGGTTCAATAGGGCCTTGTTAGAACTCAGAAGGTATTAAACCAGGGGCGTAGCTGGGCTCCTTTTTCTTAGCTGCGTGATGGGGGTTTTTCTTCACAAAGATCTCTAGATAAAGCTGTCACATAAACCAAAGATAATGATTAGGTTTGTGTCGCATTTACCAATACGTGTAGGTAAAGATGTCAATTTGTCGTTCTTCAATGTTTCCATGTGCTAGAATAAACTCGTGTTGATCAGCATGTTATATGTAACCCCATTCCCCGCCACCCCAACCACCCTCTTACTCCAATTTTAGCTGTGTCTACTAATTAAAGATCCGCAACACACAGACCCTTCCATATTGGAACTGAATTTTATCTAACATTTATCACCCTGACAATAGGAGGGTATGCAATGAAAAGTCTATGACGCATGCATGCACACTGAAGGCGAGGGTCAACCATGCATGACTGGTTCAGTCGCACATTAAGTAGTTGGTAATTTCTAACGAAGTTTACTTAATTTTTTTGGTTTGTAACTTGCTGACATTGAGTTGTAACAGGTTGATATGGAGTTGTAACATGTTAATGCTATTTCTGCTAATATGATAATGAACATTTTACTTTTAATATCGACATGCTGATGCTGTGATTTGTAACAACCTCATATATTTTCCTGGCATACGGTTTTGTATTTTCTCGACATTGTGATACAGATGGCGTTCCATAGTTAGTCCTGCTCTTACCTGGCTATTCCACTGTCTAAAGTAAGCAGGGATCTTTGGTCCAGGTGGCTTAAGGAGCGAGAAGATTCATTCCCATCTAATTTATAATCCATGGTGCTCGAATGAAACATGGCCTTGCCGTGTTGATCGGAGTAACTGTCCCGTCTGCATTTTTGGGGACTTTGTATTAGCTGTTCGCATGATCTGTAAACCAATAAGAAATATAATAGTAGGCCTAATAACAGAAAGAAAAAAAAGTCACATGGCTTTGCTCTTCGGGCACGCACTGACACTAACCTAATTTTGTGCCCCCCCCCCCAATGTTGATTTCCTTTCGTTGTGAACCCCCTCCCCCACCCCTCTTCCACCTCCGCCCACTTCCAAACGTCTAGCGACGTCAATGAGGGTAAGGTAGCTAAGCTACGGTAGATTGGAGTGCACGTATTGTATGGAGACAGGTGATAGAGAAGTCAAGTAAATCTTCAAAATCCAAAACAATTCTAACACAATATGAGGGAGGATCAACAAGACTATGTGCCTAGGCTTGATAGGCTAACAAGACCAAAGAGAAGAAAATACATGAAGCCAGAGATATCCTTGTGGAGTTATGATATACTCCATTCATATACAAGCGGGCGTAACAAAAACTTGTGTGTCTGGGGCCAAGGATTACATGGGGGAGACGGGGGGGGGCTAGAAGGAGAGCGAAGGGAGCAATTGCGGGACCGCAATAAAGCGCAATGAGGTTTCTGATTTTGAGCACAAGGTACTGGTGTACACCGGGAGGTTTTAAGCTCTTTTTATCCCACTACTGTCAACCCGGCTGTCATAAAACATATTAATTTCGATTTAACACCGTCGTATTTTTCTATGGAATAAAACTTACCTGTACATTTCAAGAGACCTCGATAGTTCGGATTCGCATGAGAGGTAATCCCCTGACTGACAACTGGTTAGGCTAGCACTGAGACCATTGGTCGACGTTGACTTCTCTATACCTTTCCCTTCAGTGATTTCGGTAGAGACACTCTTCACGAGAGTGTTCTCCAAATCTGAAGGAAGACCTGCAACTGATAAAACCAAATTATCGACTCCAGGTTGTTTTTTTGTTTGTTTTTTGTTCTCATTATTTTTTTTAATTTCAGAATTGTAGATTCGAAAGGAAAAGGAAGTGGGTAATGATAATGGAAGTAAGTCAAAGAGGACGTGCTAAAACGCTACAAAATGTTTGGTTGATTAGATAGATGATAAAGGTTGATATGAGAGTGCATGATTTAAGAGAAGACAGGTAAAGGCGGAGTGAAGATAATGGGATATCTCAATGTTTTTTATTTTGCTTTCTCCTTAGCATCTTAAGGTCCCCCTCGTAACTGAGTCTTAGTAGCTTAACAAGTGGCTTAGTCCTTTCGAACATCTCTGAAAAACTTTACTTTTGCCCTTCAGTATGCTTCACCAAATTTAACTCGTATAACATTAACGGTACCACTATAGCGTGTGTTTCCTAAGATACTTTCCGAAGTCAGTAAGCAACCCTGACTGGTTGCAATAAATCACTTCCGATATCCTACCCAGTGATGAAGGGGAAAAAACGACATTTACACAAATATTGTTGACAGTTGTTATGAGAACGTCGATATTTCATGATAAAAGGTCGAAAGTTAGAGATAAAAATGTCGGAAAATTGAAGAGAAATTGTCATCCCAAAATTTCGACAATCGGTATGGACATTGCGACAATCGATAATCAAAAGTACAAGGAACAAGTCAAAAATTCGAGATCAATTTTTGAGATGAAAATTTCGAGATATAATTTTTGATGAAGTCAGTCACATTTTCAAGAAGCATGCACGCCGGAATTTCGAGAAAAATACCCCGGAAAGTTAATGATTAAAATCATGGAGATTTTCAGATAAAACTCAAAATTGTAATGTGAAAAGTCAATTCTTGACACAGCAATTCGTTAGTATGACCTGTTCCTAGAAATTTCAACTTTTGTGGGAAAAACTCGACCAAGAAAGCAAATATGATAGTCAAAATGTTGCGATGAAATAGTAGCAATTGGAGAAAAAAAATTGGTTATAAATGTAAGAATTCCGACCTGTTCTTCGACCCAAAAGTAGCAAAATATTTATTTCGAGAACATAAAATCGTAGTTTGTACCTTCAAAACTATGCCTTCAAAAACCCTGTTCTAATAAATTATTTTCGAGTAATGAAGTTTGAACGTAAATTATAATAAATAACTTTTCATCCTCTACGAACAAAAACCAAAGTTGATCGTTAGTTAGATATGCCTAGCCTATTACAAATATCAAAATTAGTACATACATCAAGTTAGCGAATTTATACTACTTCTTGTTCAGTATTTATGAAAGTAACCGTTTATTACCAGTGGTCTCTTTTTCCAGTAGATCGTACAGAACATCAATTGTTGATCCGGCAGCTTCCAGTAGCTGGAAGGTCTCTCTCTTGCTTCCTGTAGGATACATATCCGATGGATGCTGTTTGTCTGCTGCAAATAAAAATAAAAGTAGTAGAAAGAACGAGCATTGAGATGGATTGAAGGTGGAATATTGCTACAGATAATGGTCAAAATGGATAGCAGTCGATGGGCCCTGGGGACGGGAGGTGGTGGGGGGGAGAAAGTTTTTAATCACGACCTCATTATGAAGTCTTCATTTTGCCTAAATATACATAATGAACATTAGAATATATTATTATACTTTATTCTTCATCCCATATTTCCTGACTCCTGGTTGTATCCGTATGACCTCTTTCGCTCACCATGTGCCAGTCAAATTATTTAAGAGGATGTCTT
>KN883870.1:4710-23143 GCA_000934455.1 Apostichopus parvimensis
TTCAATTATGCACAAATGCTATTTGGGTCCGAATAACACTAAAAGCAACATTTAACTTTCATTATACCTTTCATGTAAGCTAACGATATTTATATTATAAATTTATGATGTAACGTTAACCAGTTTGAAAATATAGTAGACCATTTTAGTGTTAATGTATTAACGAGATATTAATGACGTAATGAAGGTTCATGTCTAGTTTGATTTGTTTTTTTTGCTTATTCGTGGGTCTGTACGTGCGTCGGTGAGATTAAATAAACTCAACGACAATTATATTGGCAAGTTACAATTATATTCAAACGAAATGGAAGACAAAAAATCTGTTGCGATCCATTTTCTATGACGATTCATAAAACATAGTTGGACTTAAGAAGAAGATATCACCGTCCCTCGTATATTCTCCACCCCCACCCCCATGCAGTTACGACCCCCTTCCCTTCAAGCGTCCTGATCATAAGGATAACATTCTTTTTAAGGCATGTTGAAAATGGTCGGTTATTTTCAATAACTGATAAACAAAACTAAACGAATGGATAATGTAAGAGCAAATCTTTGCATTATTTACATTTTTAAACTTTCTACCTTCAGCTAGACGTAAAAAACATGTCTGGTTATATGAGATATATCTGTCTGTTTGAACAGAAATCCTATATGGTGCCGTTTCTGAGCTCCCGACAAAAAACGGAACGGGTTGATTGGGAAAGAAGAGGTGGTGGAGGTTGGTCGGGTTGAAAACAATGAAACATTGTCGTACTTAAACTTTTCTATTCATTGTTTACCCACTGTTATCATTTATAACCAGTTTCCAATTGAAGGCTCGACGTCATAATGGAACCTGTTTTTAGATTTTGGATTTGGATTACACCTTTGGCCTTTAAGAGAAAGCTTCCATCACTTTCAAAATACCGTTTAAGTTGTTTTCAAACATTTCCGTAGCCGGTGTATGCCTGATCCTAACTAAAACATTGATGTGTGAGGTTGTAACAGAGGAAGGAAGAACAATTGATGTAATGCGTTCTATGCGTTAATCTTTATAATGTATCCAAAATATTAACAATTAAAGAAGGATGTTATGGCAAATGACTGATTCTATTTCTTTCTCTGATTATAACTGATTGTCTGTTGCCCTCATCAATACCCGTCGAACCATTTCTATCGACACTGAGATCTCGGGGAGTGAATGGTAAAAGTTCTTATTGATTAATTGATAAATGACTTTTCATGTTTCATGTTGTTTACAGTTGAAACTATTCCGTAGTGGTATGTGATTGGGTTTTAGTTTTAGCTTCAATCAAACTAAGAGAGCCGTTCACTGGGTGTCCACTCAAACTGAGGCCGCCCTATCACCGGGTGTCATTGCATGTTGCAGTAAACATGGACAGATATTAATTTGTCAGAAAAGTTGGGAGATATTATTTATTTGTTGATGCTGTATAATATCGGGTATAGTGTATTTTGCAACAGGTTGAATAAATATATTTTCTTGATGAACGTCAATGTGCTGCATGCTGCATTAAAGATTATCATAAGTCATTACAATCCTACACTATTTAGCAAAAAAAACCCAGATAATTCTGTATACTGATCCCATAATATATATATCAATACTAGAATATATCGATAAAGGCTTTCTGATTGCGTACTTCATTAGAAATAGCAATACAAATGTTACCGCAGACAGCGATTTCAACAGAAGAAGGCAGAAAGCGATTAGGTTTGCAGGTATTACAAGCTAAATTTCAATGCTTTTTAATGCTACGGTGGTTCAATTGTAACACTGGAAATATCGCTATTCTATACCGAAAACTCAAAATTGTAATCTCCAAATTTCCGTTAAATGTCTCTTATTTCAAATAAGAAGTTATTCATCGACATGTGAGCTTGTAACTATGTATTTTAAAGTTTTGTGCAATATTACATATCTTTCAAGACAATATATTTTTTTCCCTGAAATGTCAACTTCCTTCCCAACAATTCGACTTATAATTTATCGAAATTTTGACGATGTTTGTCGGAAAGTCTTTCTCTCGAAATTTGAGCCTTTTTTGATTATGACTGTACAAATTATAACATATTTATCATTGTTAATCATTGAGATTGTTAAATTGATGACCAAACCTATTTATAGACCCGTCTTTTAAAATTTGACTTTCTATGTCAAAACTGCTACATTCTGCCTCAAATTACATCACACTTCCTTTGCTAATACAGAATTGCGACTACGGATCCAACTGTACTACCTTGTAATATATCCTTTAGTTTAACTTACAATGAGGGGAAGAAAATTACTTATGTACCCCCATCGTGGATACATGAATATGCATCCCTAGAGATACAACTGCTTGATATAGACAATAATCCCACAGTAAAAGGAGGTACGGTTGTTATTACTGTGATTTCTTCACAGTGTGTTATTCACTATTGCAACGTTGATATCATGGCGCTGATTTTTTTGAATAAGTGTATTTCATAATTTCAACTGGATTTTAAGGATATCTCAGTGAATAAGTTTCGTAAACTTCCATTTAAAAGATGCCGTATCTTTATAAAGAGGGGGGATGCGTCACGCGGTCATGTGATTTGTTTTACAAGTAATATTCTGTCACCTGACACGTAAGTGGAAGTTTCCTGTTTTCATAGTGTGTTCTAACCGAGCACGGTAATTTGCATATGTATTAAACTTTCACGTACTTTCATTCCAATGATACCTAGAGAGGTATTCAATTATTTATCCTATGGTCAGATCTTGTACAGGGTCGGAATGCCTGACCTACACGAGGTCAGTGTAGTATAAACGGTAATATTTTAGGCGGGTTTCTTCGTTTACATCTTCGTGCACGGAGAAACGACGGATCTCAACCAGTTTAACTGCAGGTTACTTTGCGTAAGTCGTGTTACTGTGTGTTTCCGCACTTATATTGGGTTAGAGTTAGAATTATTTAATTGTCGAGCAGCAATATTATGAATTATCACAGAATCTATCGGTCATTGCACTCTAAAAAGTTTGTGTGGAAATGTGTAGCTCGGGCGTCCAATGAATAGAAATCAAGAATCTTGTAAACAGATCATTTAATTAAATATTTAAACACTAAATTTAATTAATTGACTAAATAATTGTGAACATTTTTCAGAGAATATTATTGATATTTCTGAAGATAACTACCAATGTAAACACTCTGGTCAATAACCGTTTTTAGCGGGACCGCCTAAACCTACGCACAATATTCACGTACAATGTACGTACGTACAGTATAATAATATAAGTAGTGTACTAGCAAACAGAAATACGACGCTTATATGACGTTACTTCAACTGATCGTGAGAAATAGCCTACATTTCGACACGAAAATGTAACAATCAAGTTTACAACGAAAAATAATGGATGACTTCGTCAATAGCATATTAGAAGAACGGGTCTGGATTTGCCTAGGCCTAGAAGTTCCTAGTTAGGAGTACAGTACAATGTAGGTGTAACAATTATAATAAACGTCTAAATACCCTGGCGACCTAGCACATCCGACACTTCACTCGTAGAATGGGTAGGCCTATAATACGTTTGAAGTTGATCACCGATAAGCCGTTTCAAATTGTGTATGTGTTCTGCTTATCATATTTTTTTCTAGCCTACGCAGAATGTGTACACTAAACTACATTTCTACGCCTAACGTTTGCCTAAGATGATTATAACAGTGTATGCTTGCCTATACTTGACTTAAAGTGTTAGGCTAACCTTTAATTTAGTTTTGAATCTAATTTGAATATATTTTTGAATCGAATTTGTTTAGTTTAGGGGTGGGGGGGGGGTTGGTATAGGTCTTCTTGATAAGGTGCTTTATTATCATGCCCATATCCTTTATACTTGTTATCTTTATTTTTGGTGGGCTTCTTGTACAAGCTACGGCTTCCAAGCCCTTCCACCATATTCTCTCAATAATTTCCATAATTTTTCTTTTATATGATTTATTACTTATTATTTTCTTTGCATGGTATTGTCTTCACCGTCTTATTATTATATAAACATTGTAAGGAAATGGAAAAATAAATGAAATGAAATGAAATCTGAAATGTTCCTGTAGTGTTAGGCTAGGGCGAAAAAACAAAGATAGCATCAACAAGATACAAGTACAATATCCAGAGAAAGGTGACTGAATTTTAATGAACAGCATCATATAATTAAACTCCACAAGAGAAAACATCCATTAATATGCATAGTAGTGTTGTAACTAGCACTTAGCAGTACAAATTAATATGTAATATTAAGAAAAGCTGCTGATATCAAAGTATCCCTCGGAAGATGGCCAAGAAGGTAAGTAAAAAATTGAATGATAAAAAAAAACCAAATGTTTTAGTATTGTTTAAGTAATTGACTCCTTATTTCCAGATTCAACAGAACGTAGGCCCACTGCTTCCTACAAATCAAAACAAACTATATGACGTATGGGAGATAAAGAGCAATACAGTTATGGAGTGATCAAATCAAGAGGCGAGTAGCTGGAAGAAAAACATGAACTTGTCGTTGAATCTTTCAGAAGGTAAAAACAATTTGAAGCATGTATTATGAACAATTTTGCCTTGCTTTGATAATCAAATGAGGCTTCTTTGCGAGTTCCTGCTTGCAACAGCATCTAATATACATACATTCATACACACATTATAATCACCTAAATCATGCAACATGCTATTTCTGTCTTTTGACAAGGGATGCACCAGAACTCTCTATTAAACTCTTGGAGTAGGTGCACCCGTACTTTTTACCAAGTTTCTAACTATCCGCTATTTTGTAAGAGAGTCTGTCATGTAACCTCATTGAATGGCCCTTCGGTTGCATAGATATATATATTCTGAGGTCATCTCTGAGGTGAATTACATATTTTAGCATAGAAAAGTAACCCTAATGGCTTTCAAGGTATGAGATTTTGTTTGAAAAAGTGCTTTTACTAACCCATTAGCAAACGTGTAGAAATAACACAAGTATGGGTAAAACCAAATTACACCTGAGTTGTGTTGAGCTTAAAACATTAGAGTGGTAATATTTACACAAGTGTTGTGTTACCTGTTTTGACACATTATTGTGTTACTTCTACACATACGAGTGGTAAGCTTTAGAAATAACACAAGTATGGGTAAAACCAAATTACACCTGAGTTGTGTTGAGCTTAAAACATTAGAGTAGTAATGTTTACACAAGTGTTGTGTTACCTGTTTTGACACATTATTGTGTTACTTCTACACATACGAGTGGTAAGCTTTACACAACTCAAGTGTAATTTGTTTTTACACATGGTTGTGTTATTGCTATACAACGTTTGTTATGTGCACTATGCACACAGCTGTTGTGTAAGTTTTTAAAATATTTTTTAAAATTTCTTTTCAGAGTGCGGTGAGAAGTGATTTCAGCTCTTTTATTTTCACCATATCGACTCTGCTTAGCCTTTATAGTATTTCACGTAATTTGCATAGCTTGGGCTCATGCATGGAAGCACATAGACTTTGTTATATCGGGAAGACACTCTACAGTATAAAGGGCGATTTGAGAATTGTTCTCCGTCTCACCACGGGTGATGAAAACATTGAAAGAAATGGGATACTAAAGAAAAGAAAGGAGAAGCGAACCTGCTTGCAAATTAGAATAAACAGGACAAAAGTATCGAATTTTAATTTTCCGTACGGGATGTCAGCTAATGTTGGCCAAGTAGGTTGAAATATTATTTTTCTCTGGTGCAAACTGTACATGCCTCAAAGTCCGTTTCTGCCTACCACGAATGTGCTTGCCCGCTGTACATGGCCGAGGATCTGTCCAATACAACCTAGGATCAATCTAAAGCGTTGCAGAGGGCGTTCTCTGGGCAGTACAGCAAATAGACACGGGAAAACAGTTTTCTGAAAAAGAAAGGTACCCTAGGCTGTTCATACTAGGGTTTTAACAAGACTAGATGTCAGCATATATTATCAGCATTCAAGACAAGTTTATTCAGCTTGGGCAACTGTAATCAACCGGCGCAATCTCTGCTTCATATTACTTCAAGAAACAAAGATTCAAAGTTATACGAAGGACTGGACCAGAAACGAAACGCCACAGCATCGAGTAACTGCTGAAGAACTGCACCTACACTGTAACACCCAATGTGTTGAGATAACTGGAAAATTCGAGAAAAATTGCTGCGTAGACATTTTAAAGTTCATTAAACTAAGCTCATTTCAAGTTATTTTAGATTAATTTGGATAAGTTTTAACAACTAGAAAAGGTTATGCATAGGTAGCAAGAAATTATTGCAAAGAACTACTAGACAGGACAAGTTATGACAACAGAGTGAGACTTGTTATGAATGAATGAAAACATAGTTTTATTCAGTTTTTATTACCCAAATGGTTCTAGTATGATTAACTAACCGGTGACTAGTTGAAACAACACAGAAATGTCTCTGCAGCAAGTTACCTCAGCTTTTTCCATTAAAAGAACTGAGCATTCTAGTTATAACAACAAGGCTTTTGACTTTTATTATATCGTTTTTCTTCCAACCATATTGCCAGAAAAAACAACATTTCTAAACTGACACAGTAATGTGGTACTTGTAACTTTTCCAGCGAGCAAGGTTTTACAGTGTAAGGACTTCCACATGTTTCGCCATAATGAAAAAAATCAGCAAATAGAGGAGCGTCAATTACATACATTTCGAAAGACTGGTGCTTCAATTATTCAAAGGTACATGCTAATCTTTCAACCGAGAATATTGATATACTGGCACTCAGGGATCGCCCGCGTTTTCTACCGAGTGAGATATCAAACATTAAAATAGTTAACGTGTACACGAGACCATGGGCTAACTTTGCAACAGCCGTCAAACAACTGCGATATATAATAACTATATTACAAAGAGAGAACCCAAGGTCGCATATTGCCTTGCTTGGTGACTTGAATAGAGACCGTGTCAAATTTCTTGAAGATATAGGATGCAGCAATGAAGTAGACTTCATCACATATCTTTAATCTAACTCTAGGCTAGACTGTGTACTCGTCAAAGAAAATGTTATAAAGTAATAAAGTCGCCGCCAATAGCTACTTCCGATCACTTAGCATAACTGTTGTGCCCAGAAAAACCTGGCAAACACACGAAAAGGAAGATGATATTAGAGAGGGACCTGTCGAGGGAGTATATCAGTGCATTAAAACATATTAATCAATCCACTGACTGGGATATGTTCAAGAATAGCTCGGACAGTCTTGATGAACTGACAAAAGTAATCTATGACTACATTAAATTCGTCAGCGATTTATGTGTACCAAATAAAGTAACATCTGTATCTGAAATGATGACACGACTTCAACATATAAAAAGTTTTAATGAAGGAGAGGAAAATGGCAATTGATTCAAGGGAAAAATCTAAGAGGAATTGGATACAGAGTGAAATCAACAAACTTGTTCTCAAAAACAGAAGTGAGCTCTTAAGCGATTAGCTCGAACTCTAACAACCTATGGGACTTAATCAAGACAATTCGAGAACCCGAAGAAGAAAAACAGCTTTTACTTTTAAGGAACTCGGTGGGCAACTTAGGGATCATTTTGGACGTTTCAATTTGACAGTTATAAAAAAAAAACAACATTATATTACACTTACCTGATCGGTTGGCCGAACCTCTTGTGGTTAAAGAGGATGAAGTGGAAAGACAATTTAATATAGTCAGAAAAGGTGTTTCATCGGGCTGTGACCAAGTTCCTTGGTGGGTTATAAAGTTTTGCTCTGGTGACCTAGTTTGCATTTTTACACATAGTTTTAACGAACGTTTGAACCAATGTTTTACATATTACCCAACTTCTGGAAGAATTCCGTATCATCGCTAATACCTAAGTTAAAAAAAAAATACCTACCTCGGTTATTGTCTTTAGACCCATAGATCTTGCCAGTATAAGTTTTAAATATATGCAGAAGATGTTTTTGCCATATTTAAAAATGTCATTGATACACATGGTGACCGATGACAGTTTACTTATAAGAAGAGGTTTTCCTGTACGGATGCCGTCCTCACAATTGTCCATTGCAATCAACAAATATTAATTAACATACAATGGATGGAATAAATGGATGTAGTCAACACATATCACTTAAAATACAATTGATGTATTCAATTGATGCAGTGAAAAAGAATGTTTCAAAATTTGCACTGAATAGATAATAAGTTTCAGTCACAAGTTCAGGATCAGTGAATTTCTAACAAAATAAGTATTAGGTACATAACTAATGTTGTACAGAGTAGCAGTTGTTTAACGTAAGGTCTAAATATCGAAACGATGTTACATACATACACACCGCAAGGTGTAAAGGGGGTGGAAGTCAGGTTAGAAGCGGGAAGGGGGTTCAGGGAGTCTACACTCTCGAGGCCCTGGGTGATTTTGGGTATTACCCGAGCACATTTGGAGTTTGTCGGGGAAGTATAGTAAATGGACAGTGCAAAAACGAGGGCAACGAACGAAAACTGATGTAATACTTTAGATACTGTACTATTAACGACTTAGTGATTGGAACAGAATGAAGTAGTTTACGAATTAGGTCTAGTTAGGTCATCTGGAGAATGGTCAAGTTATTGCAGTAAACATATATAATAATCATTACATAAGCCTGGATTAAGTTTCAACGTGATTCCCCTAAACTTAAAATTCTCAAAAGACAGTATAAAACGTTTCTTTTTTCTTCTGAATGTTTGAAACTATGTTCCTTTATTAATCCAATACAAACTTCTGTATTAGGTGCTTTATAAATGTTGTTTATTATGATTGTTATTACTGTTGTAAACACATGTTACAAGCCTACACATTGGTACATTATAAAGTGTATTGACAATTTCCATGGTAATATGATATAATTTATTATTTACAGTTTAGGCCTTCTTAAGTGGGACCAAGTGATCTAACAGTGAATAGGCTTAATGTCACGGAGTGGGTTGGGGGAAGGGGGGGGGGCTTGTTTCACAAGTGAGTGTTCCCTTAATGACTTCTAATGGATGCTCGTGTCTGGCTTGTTGTTGAGTGCTGCTCTTACAATTTGCGTTTTAGACTTAACTTAAAGACAAGTAAACTGTTTTCCTTTTTCCTTCTGTCCAATATGGCTATTGACAAGGAGCATCAAGTTCCCGTCAAACATACCCTGTCAAGGCATATTTGAGTCCTGTTTCTGTTTCGCAGTAATCTGTCTCCTCTCGTTTATGCACTTTCGTATATTCGTAGAGAACAATTCTGCAAGGGTCTATCAATTAAGGGAGATTCTTACCTTTAACTCTGGTCCAGTAAAGGCGTTATTTGAAAGTAGTATCACATAAGACGACGAATTCGAGATGAAAAAACAAAGTATTAACGAAGTAGACCAATAAATTCACAGATGATTTCCTTTACTTTTATTACCATTTATGATTTGACGTTCAATGAAAGATCTTCGTATTGCACAGTTTGCATATCTTACCGTCACATGTTCACTTTCCACCAATCAGAGTATACGTGTAATACTTAATAATCTCTAAATATGACAACCGATCATATATGATTTTAACCAGTGGTTCTAGGAACCCAGACAAAGGTAAGTACACTTTTAATGTAAGGATTTGGTACAAAATACATGCAATAACATATTAATATTTGTATTCATTGCTCTAAAAGGTTTCTACGCAACAAAGAATGGCTATTTTACAGAAGCATTAGGGTACAAATAAACCCTCTCAACATTGCATTCCTTAATGAAATATAGAAGCTACATAAATTAATGTTAACTTTCATGTTAACAATGGTCATTAATTTGTCCTCTTCAAAAATATATATCATGAATCGCAAGATAAAGAAAGGGATACTCCCTACAATATTTATCATTAACTTCATAATTTAACTCAATAAATTGTATAGTATAATGGGAAAACAAACACTACATATGTCACCGTTCGTATCCTCGGAAATCCATATTCAACTTTTAATCTTTTGATTTTTTTTCTCAATATTTTGCGCCAAGTTTTCGTTATTCATATTGTTTTAAATTGTAACGTACTTCTACTTTGCCAAAAGATGACAAGACGTAATGAGTCAGTTTGGACTGTCCGATTACGTAATAAAACAGCCATATCATCTCCACCCCTACCACCATTCACTGACTGACACCATCCATAACCACTCACTCACCAATTATCGTTCTGGATTCACTTTTATTCACTATGACAACATACACCTCTAAATGAATTGCCAGGGAAGTTAATTCCATAAATACTGTTGGATCAGTGTTCTATCTTTCAAGATTCATGGTTCAATGATGATGGTGTTTTTACTTATGTGACACCAACAATTATACCTTGGAAACGTGAAAATACCGTCTTTCTACCACTACCACGAACCATAACGTGATATACAGTGTTATGCGTAACCTTCTTTTAAACTATAACTATGTCTCAATATGAACTTTCGAAACTGAGGCAGCCAAACTCGTCAAAATTCCACTTTCTTTTGTAATTACTCCATCAAGTACAATTTTTTTCAGTATTTTGTCTACCGTTTTTCAGTATAACTGATTGATAACACGTCATTCTGACATTAATGTTTCTTTCTTTATAATTGGCAGAAGAAATACTGATGAAGTGATATAAATAATTCTTTAACATAATGAAGAATTGGACAATCTCAGAATAACATAAGGTTACTAAAAAAGAGTTACTGTGACTTTAATGAGAAGAAAAGTATAAATAGCAGTCCCCTAATCAATAAATGTAAACAAATATCGACACACTGTATGGAAACACCAAGATGATAAGCAAAGTGAAATATTTAAAGAGGACGATGACCAATGTTGTTACACACGTCACAAGTATATACATAGATCCGAATTTCCTTTCCCAACTCGTTTTCTTTAAAACTCGGGCAAGCAGTTTTCGATTAACTGAGTGGTGTATAGTTACTCTAGCACCACTAACACAATAATACAGCGAGGCTAGTTCGAGAATAAATGTAGGGGGCTAGGTTAGAGAGAACAGGTAGGGAGGGGATTATGTAGGGTGGCGATGCTCGAGAGAAGAGGTAGGAAGGGCACTTCTAGAGTATATACAGGGCTGTTAAGTTCGGTTAAGTTTGAAAGGGTAAATTCGAGAGAAGAGATAGGGTGCTCAGGTTAGCATATACTAATGACACCATGGTGGGTATGTAGGAATCTCCAACACCTGTAGTATGTCGTCACTGTTAGAAATTTGGAATTTCGTCACCTTCCTTGATTTATGGATCTGAATATTTACTGAGATCACAATCATTTCCAGAAGCAGAAGGATCATGACAGGTTGTCTTCAGGAATAAGTGCTGGCTGAATTCATCTACCAGGATCCATCTTTCTACAGGACGAACAGGAAGAAAACGTACGCAAACAAAACCCGTTAGTACTTATTGTTGTTTGGTAAGGGGCAGGGGATTGGGGTAACCATACTTGTTTATATGTTGATGAATAAGGGTTGAAATTAAAATAAAAAGACCAATAAGTTAGTACTGTTTGTGTTTGCTACTTTGAAACATAATACAGGCTTGTGAAATGTTTACTTATATATGTGTGCTACAGTAACTTGACTTAATACTTCAACTACGCCATCTGTTACAATATCTGAATAGTTACTATTACATTATCTCAAGTATTACACCAGTTTTCGTTCCTTGCTCTCGTTATTGCAATGGTTATATACCATACTTGCCCGGCAAACTCCAAATTTTCCCGAGCAATACCCGAAATGACGCAGGGCCCCGGGACTATAAACTCCATGAACCCCCCTTTCTGCTTTAAACTTGACATCCCTTAGTTACTCCTTGCTGTTTGCGTTTCTGTAACATTTAGACTTCGCGGTAATCAACTTAAACTCTGCACGGCATAATTTCTGGACCAAATTGTTACTTTGTTAGAAATCCGCTGATCGTGAACTTGAGCTAACTGTGCAAGAACAGACCAAGCTTCCACCACCATGTACTGTAGTCGAACGCCTTTTAATATCATCATTTTAATCCACTTATTGCATGTGTGGTAAAATGAGTTAACTTCTTCATTTTAATCTAACCCATTGTATGGTAAGTTATATTTGTTGACTACATCCCTTTAATCCATATAATGCATGTTTAGTAATATTGTTGAATGCATCCTTTTTTTTTTCAATCCAATGTATGTTTAGTAATATTTGTTTACTACATCCCTTTAATCCACCCATTTCATGTTGAGTAATATTTGTTGACTACACCCCTTTAATCATTTTAGTAATATTTGTTGACTACATCTCTTTAATCCATATAATGCATGTTAAGTAATATTTGTTGACTGCATCCTTTTTTTTTTAATCCACTGTATGTTTAGTATATTTGTTGACTACATCCCTTTAATCCACCCATTCATGTTTATTAATATTTGTTGACTACCTCCATTTAATCCATCTTATGAATGTTTATTAATATTTGTTGACTGCATTAATATAATCTATCTAATGCGTGTTTAGTAATATTTGTTGAACGCATCCCTTTTTTTCAATCCACTGTATGTTTAGTAACATTTGTTGAATACATATCTCTAATCCAACCATTTCATGTTTTGTAATATGTGTTGACTACACCCCTTTAATCCATCTAACGCATGTTTAGTAATATTTGTTGACTACATCCCTTTAATCCATCTAATGCATGTTTAGTAATATTTGTTAACTGCATCCCTTTTTTTCAATCCACTGTATGTTTAGTAATATTGTCGATTACATCCCTTTAATCCACTCATGATATGTTTAGTAATATCTGGTGATTACATCCCTATAATCTACTGATTTTATGTTTAGTAATATTTGTAAACTACTTCCCTTTAATCTACTCATTGCATGTTTTTTTTAATATTCGTTGACTACATCCCTTTATTACATCCATTGCATGTCTAGTAATGTTTGTTGAATACATCACCTTTTTTCAATCAATTATATGTTTAGTAATATTTATTGACCAATCCCTTTAATACATGTCCTGTATTTTTAATATTATTATTTTACTACAACCCTTAATTCCATCCATTGTATGTTTAGTAATATTATCGACTACATCCCTTTTTTTCAATCCATTAATTTTTTTTTTTTAATTCGTTGACTACATCCCTTTAGTCCATCCATTGTAAGTTTAGTATTATTTGTTGACTACATCCCTGTAATCCATCAAATGCATGTTTAGTTATATTTGTTGACTACATCCCTTTTTTCAATCCACTGTATTTTATTAATATTTTTTGACTAAAGCCCTTTAATCCATTAGATGCATGTTAAATACTATTTGTTGACATCCCTTTTTGTCAATCCATTATGTGTTCAGTTATATTTGATGACTACATCCCTTTAATCCACCCATTAATCTGGTTCATCATTCGCCAATTTTTAGCCAATGTACAATTAAAAATCAAACATTGAGACATATAATTTAGAACGAAAATGGATCAACCGTCGGCGTTAGTATGTCCATGTGATTTACCGATAAGTTCATCAAAATGAGGTAGGGAGGGGAAGGTGGGGTGGGGTGGATTCCTTTGATTAACAGTCAATATTATCTCCGTAATTGTTCGTTTATGATGTACTTACCTCATGTCTACTTTACTTAATAAATTATTTGTGATTGTGTGCATGCATACCGCCGTTAAGTTATACACTAGTCGAGGTATCGAACAACAAAATAAAACAGACCTGACGAAGTAATAATTAGATAACTCACCCGCCAAAGACCGGAGCCGAGATCAAGTTCATAGCTTTGATCAATCTTACGACTATTAGGCCACCAGTATACTGTAAGAGGCAAATAAGGTTAAACAGTACATTTAACGAATACAACAATATCAACGGTGGAATAGTAAAATGGAACACAGTAGTAACAACCGGACTTCATTTTACTGTGAACTTTATTGTCTATATCCAACAGTTGTATCTTCAAGGTTGCATCTTAGTTATCTTCTCTGACAGTATATTGGACTGTCATCCTATGAAATATTATATTTTGTATTGTCTTTTGATATATTTTCCTTTGCATGGGGGAGTGGCATCACTCGTTATGCCTTGCAAAGCTTTCTAAGCCACTTCCTTCCTTGTTGTATTTATGTTAGTACATATTAACTGTTAAAGCTGTATGTTGAGGAGAAACAAATACATGAAATGAAAATATACAACAATGTTGACAACAAAGGTTGAGTACGTCTTTTTAACTACAACTTTATAATGGTACACGACAAGACTATCACAGTGCTTTTCAATTTATAATATCGGCAGAATGTAGCAGTTTTGACAAAGAAAGTCCAAATTGAATAAATGGGTGGGTTTAAACGGAGCTTTTTTCGTCAAGTTAACAATTTCAATAATAAACAAAAGTTAATATATATTTATGGTCATAATAAAAACCTAGTTGAAATTTCGAATGTAAAGACTTTCGACAAGCATCGTTACAATGTCAATGCATTAGTCGACTTATTGGGAAAGAATTAGCTATTTCAGAAAAGAAAATGACATTGGCTTGCAACAAAATACCGGGTGGAACTAAAAGGTTAGAAATTTGGAATATTGCAAAAAATCTAAACACTTGGATAGATAACTTTTTAGTTTGGAGGACCATTGTGCTACTTAATGTCAATACAGTTGAAAATTAGATACACTTTTATATTAAAATTCTGAATTTTCGGTATAAATGAGCGACATTCCAGTGTCTCACTTGAGCCACCGTAGCACCGATTTTTTTTATTTTGTTATATTTGTAAGACCTGCCAACCAAATCGCTTTCTGCTCCCTTATGTTTAAATCTCTTCCTATGATACTGTTTTCATTGCTATTTTTAATCAGAAAGCCTTTTTTTAATTTATTCTAGTATTGGTATCTGTACGATTGGCTCCGTTATCTGTATTTCCTTTTTTCTAAGTAATGTAGGATCGTGATGACTTATCAAAGTCTTTAATGCAGCATGTAGCAGATTGACTTAGTCAAGATTTGTATTCTTTTTTACTCACAATGTTGAAAAGTGCAGTATAACCTGTATCATACAACATCAACAAATAAATGATATCTTCCAAATGTTTTGACTTATTTATGTCTGTCCATGTTTTCTGCAATGACGTTTGGTGATATGGCGCCCTCGATTTGATTGAAACTGAAACCCATTCAATACACGACTACAGGAATTGTTTGAACTGTAAACAACATGACACATGTAAAATCATCAACTGCAATCATGATTAATAAATAAGAACTTTACCATTCTCTCCCCGAAATTCCAGTTCGGATAGTGATGGACCGACGGGTATTGATGAGGGCAGCAGACAGTCATATAGGCTATAATCAGAGAAAGAAGTATATTCAGTAATTTGCCATTACATCTTTCTTTCATTGCTGCTATTTTGGATACTACAGTATAAAGATTAGCCCATAGAACGCAATACATCAATAATTGTTTCATCCTATGTTACAACCACACACTTTAGTAAAGGTTTTTAGGAAGGATCAGGGAAGCAAAGGCTACAAAAAAGTTCGAAAACAAGTAAACGGTATTTTTAAAATGATGGAAGCCAAAGGTTTAACTCCAAATCCAAAATTCTCAAAGCAGGTTTCATTATGACGCCTAGCTCTCAATCGGAAACTGGTTATAAATGTATACAGTTGATAAACAGTGATTACACAAGTTTCAGTACGGCTGTTCCATTCCTTTTAACACCCCACCAACTCCCCCTTTTTATTTCCTACCCCCCCTGTTCCGTTCATTGTCGAGTGCTCATCAACGGCACCGTACTTTACATGTTTTAGCAGACAGTTATCTATGATGTAGTCTGACATGTTTTCCAACTCTATCTGAAGGAAGAATGTTTACAAAATGTAAATCATGCAATGATTTGCTAGTACAGTTATTGAAAATAACCATCACTTCAACATACCTTGAATATAAGGACTGTCCTACTTATCAAATGCGCTTGAAATAGAGTAGAGGGGAGGGGGGAGGGATGATGTCGTAGCTAGGGGTGGGTAATATAGAAAGTGTGGGTGATATCTTTTTTGTTAATTCCAAGACATTTCGGTTACTCGATCGCCATAGAAAAAGGATCGCAATCGAAACATATGACGTCATTAAGTGCCCCATCAATTAATATACTTATTAACATAATAGGTACAAGCTGTGCTTTATTCTAATCAATCCATACCCCACACCCAACCCCCCAAACCACTCGTTCCATTTGTTCGTTGAGTGCTCAGATACGGCAATGTGCTGACTAACCCCTTCCGTTAATAATTATACATTTTATTCAACTCTATCTGGCGAGAGAATATTTTAAATAGTGCATGATGCAAAGATTCATTACTTTCAACAATTCCACTAAATATAAACAAGACCGTATAACCTGCGGGGCATCCCCCCCCCCCCCCCCCCCCCTACCACACACACTCTCGCCTCCCGGATGTGATGTCCACTACCTAAATGAAAGTAGGCCTACGATAATGTGATATGCACTATTTCAGTCTGTTATATATCTTCATATCATTTCTGGTGATTCAATTAGTTAGTTATGTGCAACCTCACGATTATAGACACGTATGGGAATGGCGTTCATAAAGAAAACAAAGGTTGTTTTTGTCGTCCATGACTATATGCACGGTCCCTATGCGATGACCGTGCGTTTGTTAAAGTTTTTCAATGTTTTATTACTAAAGAAATAAACGTATATAACTCATATTTCTTTTAACTGAATAAAAAGTGTAGTAGTCTGATGCAAAACTACGGTTATATTTATAGATAGATATTTATTACGTCTATGTGTTTTTTGTAGGCCTATAAGTTTCATTGCAATTCTTCTGTCAGTGCCCGGATGTGTTAACTAAGAATGTTGAGGCACTGTGAATATACGTACATTTGGGATATTTTTTAACATACGAACTAGGGGGTCCGCAACTCCTTTCCGATATATTGTCCACCCGATCAGCTAAATCTTCTCTGGTATGTGAAACACATATTAACAAACAAACACACAAACATAACAATTATTTTACGCCTAAATGCCCATATGGCTTCCCTTCAGCATATGCCGTCTTCGGCTACCATCAGAAAGCGTATTTGTCTGTTAATCGATTCCTCTATTGACACTGCTCACATAACTACTTGACTATCAACTGTACGATGCCATTATATGCCATGGTAAGTTCATTCAGATCTTGGTCTACTCTGTAAATATTAAAAAAATAAAAAAATGTTTGTTCCCGGGTTAAACCATATTTAAGATAATAGTTAATATCATCCATCGAGTGAGGGGGTCGGGGAGGCGAGGGGGTGGGGTGGGGGGTTACGGGGGGGGGCGGCTGGAGATTAATCAATCCAAAACACTTGCTGTTCAAACAAGCAAAAAACTATGTAGAAAAAATTGAAGTCACATGATGCCTTCTGAGGCGTGTTTACATAAGTTCAAACCTTCTCCGACTGACTAGGGGTAGGGATGTGATCCTTCATAGGAGGTCCAGGGCGAGTTAAGTATTTTATAAAAGGGCGAATTAATTATTTTATAAAGGAGGGTATGTTGCCTTAGGGTCATTCAAGCCACCGCCAATGTAGGGGTTGGGGATCCTACCCGGAAAAAGAAAGTTTTGACAAATTTTGCCTTCTGAAGCATATCTTGACTATTAGTGAAGTCCCTAAACGCAAGAGTTTCTTAAAAGAATGCTGAAAAAAAGGGGTCGGTACACCAGTTTTACTGCTTCAAAACAAACAGGGGGTGGTACACGGGTAGTACTGGTCCTGTTCTTCCCCAGTAGAGTGCAAAAATGCGAAGACTGAATCATATCCACCGATATGGTCTTAGATGGGTGAGGGCATGTCCCCAACGCCACCCCTTTCGCACGTTATTGTTGACACCTAATTATAATATGTCAATTACGGTCGTCTTCAACCATAAGTTTATTCACTTGAAATTCAGAAATTCAAGAGATTCAAAAATAGTCGGTCAGAAACTTGAAAGGAAACCATAAATTTACCAAGATTGTTTTTTAGACAAAATAATATTTACTCAAATCATAGCAGATAGTTGTCTTTTTAGTCTCGTTTTCTTATATGCCATTTGTATGGCTAACATTATAATAATACATGCAGAGAGAGAGATTTATATTTGTCAAAATGACCTTCAGAACAACAGATCAGTGACGTATCCAGATACCGAAGCTGCAGTCGTTTAGTTGCGTGATGTATTACCGCGCGATTGACAGGTCATGTATAAAGAATACAATGAGCTTGATATACAGTGTACATCATTATATTAACAGAGGTTATATTGAAAGGGAAGTTAACATTTTGTAGTAGGTCTGTACACAAATATCATACACTGGCGGATCCAGGGCCTTTGTTTGGGAGGGGCCAAAGTGGCATTAGAGTGATATGGGGGAGGGGTCTAAGGGGAGGGGTGCCCCCCT
>KN883870.1:41078-63049 GCA_000934455.1 Apostichopus parvimensis
ATGATGATGATGATGATGATGATGATGATGATGATGATGATAATAATTATTATTATTATGTAACGTAGATTCTAGTTGCTTATTCGTACATGGATCAAATTAATTGAAAATAATAACAAAATGAGTGTGATTTATTGAATTTAAATCACAACAAACTCAGGTTAATCACAGCACTCTTCACTACTTACTCAGTGTGATTATTCATTTATTTTTCTACTGTCTTTTACTGTATTCTACTTACACCTGGAATATGGTGTGAGTACGAATGCATGAGTTTATGGAAGATAGTCCAACGTTGATATGGACCTCCATAATGCCGGTAAATGGTACCAAATATCTACATAGAGCTGATTCTTGTTTATTCGGATTAAGTACACCAATGGCAAAAATTGTAATTTGTAATTTAAAGTTCAATTTGTATTTTAAATTATCTAAGTATTTTGTTTACATATGTATATATATATATATATAAATGAACTAGTAAAATTCCGTGTCCGGTGCTATGGTGCCGTTCGCCGAAATGGATGTTAATTGGATGATCGGTCTTCCATTTTTACGAAACAGAAAAACAATAAAGGCATCATAGCACTCAATAGAGAGGTCAACGACTTACTTCAAGTGTTATGTACTCCTTGGAGTTCAACACCCATTTACCTCTGGAAGAATCTAAATGCAAGTCAGGTTTAGATGGTTTCCATGAAACTGGGAAGAAGAATCATGAAACGATTTGTTTATAGACCAAACATGTTAATATACATATATCGTGTACATAATTACAAGGTAAATGTATCACTATATACTGATATGATATTCTCCGTTGACTTTTACAATATAAGGATGTCCCCCGTTTAGTATCCCACAAAAGATCACAAATTGCTTGTGATGAGTAACACATTTAGTGTTTTCTATGTTCTCACCTTCGATGTCCTCTAACTTTGTAAGAGGAGAAAGAGAACCGACGTGAAGTGACAGAGGTAACAAACAATCAATGAATCTGTAAAGAAAGGTGGTTTGTGGGTGGTGAATGTCTTAATTGATTAAGCCTTTATGGTAATCTGTCATCTATAATGTAACTATAATGTCATGTTAGTGATAAAATCGTAATGTTAATTATTTCAACTGAAACGTATGAAATGAAGTAATACTTTAAGCTCATAATGCTAATAACGCTTATATCAACAAGCGTATCATATACATCCAAATATATACATCATTACTGACGCAAACCCCACAAATCACTGCGTTGTTGTACTTACGGGTTAATAATAGGTAGGCCTATGTATACATGGATCATCGATCTTAAAGTAATGTTGAAGAGAACAGTGCCATAGTTTGCTGGTTGGTAAGTTACCATTCAGTAAATTCATAACAGTAAATGGTATGCGATTACTTACGACACTTTCTTCAGCCGTTGGCATTTGTTAGCATAGCAAAATATTCCTATTACTTGGTCCCGGGTCAATTCTTTCCCTAAGTTAGTTTTGATTTGTAGTTCCTTTAAGGTGGACAATAAAGGCACACGCTTTCTACTTTCCAGGATAAGATGATTTTGATCCGCTGAGCTAAATGACTTCAACAGTAGCCTGGTAATCTGAATCTAAGGAAATACATTTGTGAGATTACCAGACCATCGTGCACAGTCAAAGGTTTATTTTGTTCATCA
Organism: Apostichopus parvimensis; assembly: GCA_000934455.1. NCBI lineage: Eukaryota > Metazoa > Echinodermata > Holothuroidea > Aspidochirotida > Stichopodidae > Apostichopus > Apostichopus parvimensis. The sequence goes on from KN883870.1 coordinate 42,742, forward strand.
CGGTATATGTCACATAATATTCCAGAATAGCAAACAAAGCCCCAAAAATATAATACTGTAATAACTATACTTTACACTACAACATGACATTCGGCGATATATTTCAAGGAATTCTACCAGTTTAAAAACAAGAAATAATGTTATATTAATCAATTGTCATTCCATTTTGTTTATGTTGGCCTAATATTGTTTTCTTACAAAAGAGAGCTAAACACTAAATACATTAGCACACTATAAAATAGGCGGCAACTAATCGTAGAAATAGCAAGTAGATGTGGTGTTATAATTTCATTGTAACTTGGAAAATATCATCGTTTACCCACTATTTTCACTTTTCAGATCAAACTTCCTCATCTGCTCATCAAACTTCAATTTGACTAATTGTATTTCGCGTCGCTTACAAATTATTGCATATCAAATGCTCTGATTGATCTCGTAATGTTTGTTCTACATTAATTGTAGGCTGTTTGAATACGTTATTTCTTTACCTGTAACAATATACATAACAGTATGTAGGATTTTGAGATTCGTTTTATACGTGGAAGATGAATAATCTTAGCAGCTAACATTAAACATAAAAAACTAAGTATGATGGATTTTAATAATATTCCATCAATATTTCATAACATGACGGTATCTTACTTGTTGACTCGCTGCAATTTGTAGTAGCATTATAACGGACCTATGATATTCGTTGGTATCATTCGTGTGCAGAGTAACTGTCCCGGAACACATTTTGGTTAGACTATGCTGGTCCTTAGTCTGTACATGCAAATAAATAAATACATCTGAATATTTAGAATATGCTCAAAGAAAAGTTGATTTTGACTGGTTTAAGGACACTTCCAAATCATTCTAGTAAGTTTTAATGTATTCTTAACTTGATACCATTTCGAGGCCAAAAATCCCCCCCCCCCCTCTCCTTCAATGTCCTCTTAATAGATACATCAGATGCATATATAATGCAAACTCAATGGAATCAATTGTATTCGTCTAAAGTCGTCTGTTTTGTAATTGTTCTTACGATCACATCTCTAAAAGAAAGTTTTGGATAAAAGGTATGTTTGTCAGATATGTCTCTAATTCCTCAATTTTTGAAAATAAAAGTTACTTCCTTGCTTACCGCTATAACTTGGAACTGGTAATGTCACACGTGGTATGTAACGGCTAGAGAAACTCAATGTCTTCGAAAAGATGCAATGACTTTTTTTTTTGTACTACACAGGCGTATAACTAATGGTGGCACACTTTGTATGTAATGTATAACAAAAAAAATAATATTTTTATAATAAGACTGCAACAAGACGAATTTCCTGCATGAGTATTATGAGATGCTTAAGCCATATCTTTTCTAGAATTATACAAAGAGGAATGTAAATGCAACAACAGTCAGCTGATCTTGTAATTTGGTATTGTTAATATTTTTCGCAAGACCAATCCAACTACTATTTATTGTGAAGTTTAACAATACGTACTTCAAGAATCAGGTACTCCTTAGATACCAACGTCCATCTACCTCTTGTGAAATTTAAGTCAAAATCTTGTTCCCCTGGTTTCCATAAGACTGCCGAGAAATGAACATATATGTACGGTGACCGTTTTATAACTTTTAATTAGGTGTTTGCAGGGTCTGTACCTTCAGTTTATGAATTAATTCAAACTTAACAAGCTGTTTTCCCATGTTAGTGAACACATTTGCAAAATATCTTTCCTTTCGTATTGTATTCTCAGTTCAAATGAATTGCATAATGTTTCGTTGCATGATGGTCATGTTGTTAATTTCTCTCACCTTTGAGTGTGTCTGATTCACAAGTCCGAAGAGAGTCGTTTGGAAAACACAAAGGTACCAAGCAGTCGATGAATCTGTGTCGAATGAAAATTACCGTACTTCATCAGTATTAACAAAAAAGATAACTTTCATCGATAAACTGTGCTGTTTTCTTCGAGTTTGTTGGAATGTTATCAATTATTAACCTATGCATTACAAATACATCATGCACGTCAAGCTGTTATGAAATATTATCGTTTTCACAATCATTTATTATCTTGTATTAATGTTGAGTAAGATATTATTAACATCCACATACCCACTATTCCTTAAGTACATTAACTAATTGTTAATGTACACATCAGCTAAACAGGTACAAAATAAATTTATAGTTGACACATATTTCACATAGATTTAAATTTTCTAATGAAAATATGGAAAACAGTTTCTTTATCTATTATAAAACATAATCTTTGTTAAATTACGAGATTTTCTGCAATTGTTGACATTGTTGTGCATAACAAAGTAGCGCGATGATTTGTTCTTGTGTGAATTCGATTCTCTTTTCCGTTCTGATTTGCATTTCCTCTAAAGTAGACAGCACGGGCACATGGTTTCCACTTTCCAGAGTTATACTGTGCTGGTCGGCTTCACGAAATGTATCGACCACCAGGCAGGATATTGGAATCTTGATAAAGATAGAAACCACATTTGTAGGAACTAAGTTTGTAAACAAAAATACCCATAGACTAAAAAAAAATCGATTTTAATTGGATGTGATGTAGTCACGTTTATTTAATGAAAATATGTCATGTTTGTTACGTTTCCCGGGAAAAAGTGTAAACATAAGTTTTAAATTGCTACTATTTGGAAAGAGAGACTCACGTTAGAAATCAAAAGCTAACCAATGCCAAGTTAATACTAGTAATGTACACATATGTAAAACAATTGTTGCATCATGGATTTTGTATTACCATCTTTATTAGATCCCGATCGAGTCAATTGTTTGTTTTCTATATTTTTGCAATTGCATGTTACAAGTTTGAAATGAAACCAATTTACCTTATGCCTAGATGCAATCTCAAGAATTTGATGGTTAGCTCTTTGTAAGAGTCTGCTATCAGTACAAATTAGTGCCATGCCACCGGAACAAACACTTCTCAACATCTCAACATCCTCCACGGGTTCAACAATCTGTTTGGAAATCAAAATATGACACCATTAACTCGGAGACTTTAATCACAGAAACAAGTAAAGTTATAAATAGAAATTTACGATTCGGACTCATGTAACTAGTTTGTCGATTGGTTAATGTAAGTACAAAGATATCACCAGGTTCAGACTGGCGTAATATCAACATTGAACCAAGTGAAACATTGTTTTGTGCTGGATATTTGTATTGTATCCTAAAAGTTTTCATGGTTAGCCTTCATCATTACTGAACACTTGCTACCTTTTATATTCCACAGAATATGCATTTGCTATGAAATATATATGATATTCATATGACAGAACACATGTTTATCCATTTACTTACACCGGAAGTCAAAGATCCCGTTGAGCTCAGTCGCCATATTCCAGAGGAAACATCTAATTGAAAGACATATTCCAAAAGTTGCCAGAATACTGGAAAGAAACGTTTTGAATCATTTTAGTTTGATAAAGTTTTGAAGCGTTATTTTTTAGTACTTTTGAAACTGTCGTCATCTATGTATTACTTGGTTAACATTCTGCTGTCGAATTGAATTGTTAATTGATATGAATCGAATATTGAATACATCAATTGTAGTTGAACTGTTCTATACATTTATAAAAATATTTTATGATGTTTTTGTGGAATATTCTTACCGGTAATACTTCTTGAATTCATGCTCGATTTCAATGTCTCTACGGTTAAGGACAGAGGTAATACAAATTTACCATGGAATCTGTGATTAAATAAAAACAAAATCTGCATATTTTATATATATAGTAACAGCATGAAGACAATTGCTTGAAAATTACATCCGTGACGATGAAAGACTAAATTCACAAGTTCGACACATAAACGTTATACAACTTTAAAACAACACTCATGTTGAAACAAAATATAAGGGTATTTCAAAGAAGGCAAATGTTTACTTTGAACTAACGGAAATTGAAGTATAGCTTGTAAAAAAAACGCACTAGATATATTCATATAATTTATTCACATTTAATATTTTGATTAATTCATTTAAAAGCGTTTAAATCTGAACCATTATTATGTTTATGAACTGTTTACTCACGCTAATTGTTTCAGCTGAAGACACCGTTGCCCATATTGGACCACCCCTAACATGTTTTCCTGGGTTATTTCGTGTTCTGTTTGTGTTGTGAATACCATTTGCTCTACTGATAATAGAATGGGAAGAATAAGTCCGGATTCCAAGGTTACCTCGTTCTGGCGTGCTACCTTGAAACTTTGGTCTATCTGGAGGCATGGTACTTTGATCTAAAAATATTAACGGTGAAATGTTACCTTTTTCCCTATCATATACGTAACTCAAGTTTGTACTTGGTGAGACATCTGCATACAGGCACTTTCATATACTGATGGTGTAGTTGTACCTCAACATCACTATCTTGAATAAAATGACTTGGCGGTGATCTTAACAATTGTAATTTCAAATGATTTACCTGCTTGAACAACCAATTTTATGGACAAGTGGAATTCATAAGCAACTGAGTACAATTCATTTTGATTTTAAATATATAAGCCGCTTTTGTTTTTTGTTCCTGTCAGCTTATCTAGCTTTAAATAAACATGATTATGCCATGTAAGGTTTTAAGATGTGTGCTACTAATAAAATGCCGATAAAACTGTAAATATGATGACTTATACTGCTTACATTTTTCGAGAACCTTTTGTTTGAGAGAAACACTTCTAAATCTGTCACACCGTATGTCGTACTTGACAATAATGATATGAAGCGTATTTGACAACATGAAACATATAGGTAACTTAATGTGCTACCATTGTTTCCCAATACTACTTTGAATTTCAAGACATACGCATTTCATAAACAATCATATGATAAACCTTTGTAACTACCTTCTTTCTCAATGCAATTTCAAGAAGCTGTATATTTGATCTTTGCAAGAGTCTGCTGTCAGAAGATAGTATTATCATGCCGTCAGAACACAATCCCTTCACAGTTTTACTGACCTCCTCTGGATTATTTGGCTGTTCCAAAAAACATAGAGATGCAAAGGAAGCAGCTCCTTTTACACTTTTAAGATATTTTATTATTCTGCCCGAAGCTTTCTTGTTCAGTCCACAAGCGAAACGAAAAACAAATTGTAGATCGACGGGGTTAATTTTGTCCAATGTATAATTAAGCCAGAAAGGCCAAAAGCTTCCGGCGTACGAAAACAAATACCTAGCGGCATACCATTCAGCAAACAGTTTGTGATAGAAACGGACGATTTCACTTTTTTTAGTGTGATGAATATCATGTTCTTCTGGTTCGTCAACTATTCCATTAATTGTATCTACAATAAGTATACCGATGTTTGAAAGTTCTTCATAGCAATTGTTTCCAACTGTGTCGATGAAGGTATGTTTGGGCCAAGCAATCTTTTGTGTTTTCCCAGTGAGACTATTAAAAGCAAGTCTGTTCAGTTTGGGGTATTCACGTATTGACTGATGAATTGGTTCCTTGAGATCTTTCTTCCACATGTGACTGTAGAAACAGTCTATCACGTACTTAAAGAAACTCGTCACTGAACTAAACTCTATTACACCATGTTGATCATTGGCAACATGGGCAAATAGGACGCAGAACATTGGGACCTGGCAAATATCATTTAAAATTGGACTACTGTTCAGAGTATTTAATATCTGTCTACTTTTTTCCTTGTCACCACCAGTAACTGTTCGTTGAATGTATTCATCCCTGGACTTTTCATCAAACCCAGTCAATCTAATAGTAACAGTGGTGGGATCTACATATTTTGGTAATGAAGATGATCTAGTGGATACCACCACCTTGACATTAGCGAACATCTTTCCAGCGATCATCTTCATAATGTCAGTTTCTATAACACTATTCTTATCTGGATACTCATCATATCCATCCAACACGATAACCACAGATAAACTGTGTCTCAGGATTTCCTTGATGTCTTTATTCGTCAGAGGTGATTCCGGTGGCATTAATACAACACGAATAGCTTTAAATATTGAAAACATATTTCCCAGCAGCCTAAGTGGCAGCAGAATGAAAACAGCGACATTTTTGAACGGTGATGCAACATTTCCCAAACACCAGTCATATGCAGCCTGAAGAGTAAGTGTTGATTTCCCGTAACCAGGGTCTCCTTCTAATAAAATTCGATTAGAAGGTACTATATCACTGTCAAAAAAGTCTCGGAATGATTTCAGACTCACTAAACCTGATTCTTCAAATGATTGCGAGTCATGTTTAAAGGAAGAGGGTTGGTGGACAAGTTCTAAACCAGACTCAACATATATCTCATCAACGCAGCATATCTTTTCTCGTATGTATGGAATTGGCTGAATCTCCTTGTACCACAGGGCGTATGTGTCTTTTAAAGAATTTATGAAGTTCTTTAGATTACCTATAGTGAGAAACGGAAAGCGTGTTACAATTAAGCATGTCTTCACACTAGCTGAGATAACAATTGTCTATAATTCATTGTGCCGTGCGGAAGTGTTATGTACAGCCCGTCGCACACTGTATGACTATTACAACTCTACGCAACTGTCATTTCTTAAAAAAATCATGGATAGTCGGGCACTGTGCGTTGACTTAAGATTGCTACTGGTCATGACTTTGTCGGTTGTAAGTCGGGTCCAGTCAGGATCCTAAACACACTAATCATCACCAGTTTTATTATTTGTGGTGTCACTTGTTCAAATCATTGTCATATCATATTTTTTGTTGAATTTACTACAGTTATACCCAGAAGTAGAAAACAGATTTAAGGCGCATCGAACGGAAACAAAATGATACCTTTATCGACCGCACTAGCTTTACTTCACACCCTCGTTCGAAGAAGTTAACATATAATTATTTATTAAAAGATGAATAACATTGTCTTAAGCCGTTTGTAAATAGGAATACCTTAGAAGTATGAATTTAACCTGAATATGTTGTTTAACCCTTCCTGTGATCAATGATTCAAAAGGAACACAGTTTCAGTTTCGTTTCCTTTATATAATAATAGCAACAACATTGTTTTTCACATAAAGTCATACAAATCTACTGTGCATTTTTTGTAAGAATGAAAATGAGCCAACGGAACATTAACATTTGTATGTGTAGCATTACCTAAGAATTATAGTAAAATATCGGCTTTGACCTAATCATCGAGAATAAATTTATATTACTAAGATGTTACACACCCAATCACCTTGTTTTATTGTTACACGTAAACTTGTTTATTTTCAGTTGTTAAACGATCAATACACCTCTAGCTATATTTTTTTTTTTCAAACTTCAAATTCTGTTTAAAGTCGTGTGTGATAATTTACAGCTAAAATATGCGATTTACCACAAAAACGTCTGAACAGCCTCCCGTGCATGGTAATTTGTTACTGATATCACAAATCCTTAGTAAATAACCTATTCACCAATAAGATTGTATCAAATCCTTAGTAAACGGCAGTAAACCGATAGGAGACATGCGCATTATATTCTGCCAGTGCTACATTAACATGCACATATAATGATATGCCTTAGGTTACAGTACCTTCTTCCTGAGTCTCAGACTGACCATCACTGGGACATAGTCTCCCTGTATGTTCCTCATACAACTTTTTTACACGTTCTATGGTCCCATGATTACAAATTTTCATCAGCGCACTCAGAAGTTTCAGGATACATGTTGGCTTTATATGTCCACTCTCTTCCATATAACGAATCACGAGAAGGCCCGCATTGGCTACATTGCCCAGCTCCTCTATGATAACAGGCGGATAATCAAAGATTACAGCGAGTTTAAGAACAGTTGCAACAGTCAGAACGTCAGCAAGTGCAACTTTAAAACTACCAAAACCTGTTGAAACTTAAGAAAGAAGATAAAAGACACAAAATAAGCACATGGAGCACTCGTTCAGATGTGAAGGAATGTTTTAACAGCGGATGCGTTAATGATATTAACATGAATACTTTAAACGTATCGATCAAAATTGAAAGACCTGGTAATCCCTTTCACTTTCCAAAATTTGATTTACATATGGCATTACTTTGTTAATACATACTTCGAATTAAATTAAAATCAAAACAGCAAACTACGATATAACTTAAGTTTTTGTTCCCTGCCAAGAGCACTAATTTGCGAGTAATAAATGACTTTTTTTCAGATAATGAGTAGAGTCTTCCGACAAATTCATCATTTAAAATTAGTCGCATGCAGTACCCCAAATCCACTAGTTTGAATTCTGCACCTAGTTGGGACAATGTTTTTATACTGTAGTGTTTCGTTCCGCTTCAGAGTTCTCATACTGTCAGTACGAGCAGTATCTTGTTTCTATCAGATCAATGTTAGGAACTGTTTCTACGGACAATACCAGTGCTTTGAGAGCATGATATTGGAGTACAGTTAAGAGAGATATGAGCATTAGGAAATTGTCCCAACTGGCTGAGTAGCTGAATAAAGAAAGTATAATGTTGGAGTACATATTGATGAACTGGTTGCTAACGACGCCGGCAATGTGAAAGGCTAGTTATGTATGTCGTTATGGCATCGTGAAAATCATAGAAAAGGACGCAAAGAGCTGCTTTAGGCTAAATATCAAATTTCTAGTTGGTAGAACCTTCTCCTCTTCAGATATCGTGTTAACAAGCTGGCCGTCACAAACGCGCACACCCACACACACGCGCCCAGCCACCCCATCATGAATACAACGGTTACGATTATCATTGAAACACAAAAAAATGGCTTAAGATGTATGAATACAGAAAAAAAGTTCCCTATTAAGAGACACAGAGTATTTACTTTAATTAAATATGTATAGAAAAGCAGAGTTTGTCACTAAACTCGTGTCAATTCTCTATTGTCTAAAAATAGTGTAGGTCTATGTTCCTGGAGCACACAGGGTTGATTTTAGCTGGCACACGTATCCCATATGCAGATATTAAATTCAAACAAAACGAATTAATACTTTGATTGGAACAGATGATTAGGCTCATATTACCTTTCGATAAGAATAAGTAGAGGGATAAACAAAGAATGATATGCATGTTTCTGCTAAAGACAAACTAGTAGGAGGAATACCATTACATTTTCAAATGTCAAATTTTCCTACTTTCCTTTGTTGACACAGGAGGATATTGGCTGCTATCAGAAAATGCAGTTTTGAACATTTTCATTCTGACTCGTACACTCCTCCTATAATATATAAACAAGTGCAGTCCAGAGTAGTTTGAAATATGCTTGCTTTCTATGAAAACGCGCAACACAATGAATAAACAAGATCACTATCAACGGTTAACATCTAACAATTATTACAGAGAGCATACACGTAACGTTATTTTATCCATACCCTTTGAATATCGCTGCAGTCAAAGTGTTTACCCTTTATTTATTTCATGTCCCTCGGTTGAACTTCATTTTATGTATTTACAAAAGCCGCATTTCTCTTCAAATCCCAGTCAAGGATTTGTTTTTCGGAGAATAGAGTAACTACATATATATGGACCTATTATTTTCTAGTTAGCTTCCTGTTACATACAAGATAATTTCTTACATTAGCTTAATTATGATTCTCCGAGACATCACACATTTTCTCCTTTATTTTGCTGTTCTTGTTTTCAACCTCAAACCCTTCATTTTAGATAGTCAAGTTAGTCAAAGCTTATCGGTATCTATAGAAATGAGATTTACTGTTATCAAAGCTACGAGTTATAGCAACACTTGTTCACGATATGGCCGATCTTCAGTACTTTGGTGATTTTTCTCTCTTGTGTGAGTAACTTTAATCATGACATTAATATTTTGAACGGTTAATTACCTTTGAGAGGAAGACTCTGGCCTGTCGTTGCTTGGAAAGACTTTTGTATTCTCTCAGCGAGACCAGCCAGATTCAATTGGTGTAACTTGTTTACAAGATATGTAATACTAGTAGGAGTAATTACTTCATGACTCTCCAAAAGATCCACCATGTCATGACCAGGTGTCTCGGATCTCGTGATACGTTCAATCTTTCCAGATTTTAATTCCAGCAAATTTGATATTTTATTAATCAAGCGAAGATCCAGATGATCAGCTAGATCGTTTTTGAAACGACCAAAACCTGCGACACAGAAACAAATGAAGGTGATGCAAAGAGATTCTTTAAAACATATTTTTGCTGTTTAAATTTTAGCTTGCATGATAAACAAGACATACAGTCATAGTTACGTGAGTGAAACGATATGTACAATAATGAAAAACGCCCACACCTACCTCCCCAACATAAGATTTAACACGAAAGAAACTAAAACATCAAGCTAAAGCAAACATAAGTATGAGAAGATATTTTCACGCAATTGCAAGTTAACGACACAAAGATTGTTTGCACGTCAAAAGGATACTAAGCGTAACTTTTCCACAGGTTATCGATAGGTGAACGTTATAGTTTGCTTTTTACTATTTTTTCCACATGTGATGAACTATCATGCTGTCAGTCAGAATGGTAATTGGGTTTGTGTACTGTCTTAATGTATACATATTAGTATTACGACATAACTCAAACACTACATTTGCATTCAGTCTGTGATACTAGGCTGGCTTATGTATCTGCAAAATTGTTAGGTTTTTCATCAGGGCGAGGCGGAAATTATTAATTAATACTTAAAGACATTTTGACTCAAATTGACGTACATACAGGTGTCTCAAATCAATCGTTTCCATCAATCTCTCCAGATTTGAATGCAAGCAAATTTTATAATTGTTGATTCACAAGAAGAGCATTGTAAATTACTACATTTACAGTACGTTCGAAGGAAATCTTTACAATGCAGTCCACTGAGCATACACGCTAATTAACTGCGTACCTGAACAAAGGAATGCAAACACAACCCATGCTCGTCTTGCTGCATGCTTAGCAATATCTTAAAATGTGTCTCTGCACAAGCCCCTTCACCCCCACCAAAAAAGGTACCACTTTCTTAAAGTACATAGTATTTTTGATGCAAGGACAGAGAAAACAATAAATATGTAGGCCATTTTTTTAAATTTGACTGATAGTCATTTACCTGCTGCAGGGTTCGTCCTTGTGTCTCTCCCGGTGCTTTGAGACGGTTCCGCCTCTGCCATTATTGACCTGTTGAACAAAATGAAACAAAATGAAAATGTAAGTTTCTGACGTCACGGTATCATTAACAACGAATATGTTCGAATCAAGTTAACATATTAACTTTTTCAAAGACACCAGATTAATAAAACCACACTCGATTCACCAATTCAACGTCAGAATTATAATCAACTGCAACTTCAACTTGTAGTGTTGGAAAACCTTGTTTAATTTCCTGCGAACACACTTAAAATAACTGCTGATTTTTTGTCAATATTCGCGCAGCAAACTTACAGAACACACATAGGCGTAGAGTGGGAGCATAAAGGTTTGGGGTCCTCGGGCCCGCTTTAGGCCCCGGTGGGGTCAAGGGGAGGAACCCTTGTGGGGGTTCAGGGGCTAAGGCTTCCGAAAATGGTAGCATATTTGCGTGATTGGTGATAAAAAAATAGGCGGGTGCAAAATACTGACTACTGTTTGAATTTACATTGACACGAAACTGATCTACATTTTAAAATGGCAAGTAAGAGTAGCTAGAGTAGTAGTAGTTAGTGTTAGTCAGGTGGCTTAGCAAGAATTTTCAGGATTAACGCTACCGGCCGGACAAAAGTACCAAATGTGGCATGGGGTTTCTTTTCGACCTATCTATTGATTTTATCCGTGGAACCCACTTGATCGGCTCCGATTTTTCAAAGTGGCTGCTAAAATCCAAGATGGCCGCCAGAAAAAAAGGAAATATCATATATCTGGCTGTAAAAATCGGATATGATCAAACTAGGGTTCAATTCAGGTGTTTCCGGGGTCACTGAACAGATTATGGTCATGGCATGTTGCTTGAGTAACCCACTTCCAAGATGGCGGCCAAAATCCAAGATGGCCGCAAAAACAAAGGAAATGTCATATATCTGGCTGTAAAAATCGGAGATGAACAAATGAAAGATCAATTAAGGTGTTCCCGGGCTCACTGAAACAGATGATGGTCATGGCATGTTGCTTGGGCCACCCACTTCCAAGATGGCGGCCACAATCCAAGTTGGCCGCCTGTGAAAAAAAGAAATGTCATATATATTCATTCCCAGACCACCTGTGCCCTTTACTGATCGGGACCTTCAAACCTTCCGTCCTCAAACGTGTAAATGACTATATGTTATGGCTTGTATTATAATTGTGTCACTTTGGCTCAGGAAGCCACTTAGGACTTATAGGGGAACACTGTCGCAAAGTCCATTATTTTATGAGAGTTACGAGTGGCATATAAGACTGATTACATTGAGTCAACTATATAATAGGGGAACTTGAGGGAATCCCGACCATATGTTAATACCGACTCATAGGGAGATTTTGTACGATTGTGCACCCTTCATTAATACAACGCCAATTCTGCGAACAACACACGCTTAGTCAGGTCACCAGTCATCGGAGGTATTAAGGTCGTTTTTTTCGAACCTGTACTCCAGGGCTGCTGTTAGCAAGGTTCTCCAGGAATACTTGTTGTCTGGTATAGACAAGGCCGCCCCCCTCTCCATTGGCGAGCTCTGAACAGCGGTAGCAGCGATGAAGAAGGGAAAGTCCCCCGGTCCCAATGGCCTCCCTGCTGAGTTCTAAAGGACCTTCTGGGAGGTTCTCGGTGGGGACTTGAGAGACATGTTCGCTACCGCTTTCCAGTTGAATTACACGAGCCAAACACAGCGGGCTGGAAATATTGTTCTCCTCCCAAAGTCCGAAGACCATTTGGACCCTAATAGGCGTCCAATAACGCTGTTAAATGTGGACTACAAAATCCTGGTCAAAGCATTAGGAAATCGCTTAGCGGATGTGATGCTGGATATTGTAGGTCCTCTCCAGACATGTGCTGTGCGAGGCAAGTGTGTTCAACATAACCCCTGGTTGATGAGAGACTTGATCGAGTTTGTTAAAGTTCGTGTTTTGCCATGTGCACTGGCCTCCTTTCTGTTCAGATCCTTAGAGTCCTTCGGATTGAACTCAGTGTTTATTCGTTGGGTCTCGTTACTATTTAAGGACGTCACGAGCATGGGCGTTGTTAACGGTTTTACTTCTGGTCCCTTCCCGGTTCGAAGGGGAGTCCGTCAGGGTTGTCCCCTCTCCCCATTGTTGAATGTTCTCTTCAATGAATCGCTCAGTACCTCGCTGGACAGATGCTTGCGTTTTCGACGTACCGGATGGGGTTAGAGTTAAATGCGTGCAATATGCCGATGACTTTACTCGTATTGTGTCGGACCTCGTCTCCTTCAAGCCTTTATCGAAGGTTTTGGCCACCTTCCAAGAGGCTACAGGTGCCAGGCTTATCAAGCCCAAGACCAAAGGGCTGCGTTTAGGTGGTTGGCGCGGCCAATGCCTCCCGTTCGATGCTACTTGGTCAGATGTCATGATCAGGGTAAATGGCATCTGGCTAGATTATGGTGCCCCGGAGGCCACCACTTGGGCCGAGAAGGCTGATCAGGTGGAGGCAAGGCTCGACACATTCCGTCGGAGGTGGCTCTCCCTTTCTGGGAAGGTTACAGTTGTTAATCGTTTTATTGTTCCTCTCCTTTGGTATCCTGGTACGGTGATCGCTGCACCGGATAATGCCTTGGTGCGATTGGAGAGGATCATTTTTAAATTCATTTGGTGGAAAGCGCAACCCAAACCTTGTCAAAAGGACCGTTCTGTAAAAGACCCCCTTGAGCGGTGGGCATGGTTTGGTCCACCTACCATCTAAACTGCGCTTGCTCCTTTTGAAAGTTTTTTTTCGTTGCGTTTGAGAATCCCTCGTTTCCCTTTGCCTTATTTGTTAGGTTCTGGTGTGGGTTTCTTTTTCGGCACCACTGGCCCGGATCCTTTTCCAATAACCGGCCAAAGACGACACGCCCTTCGGGGTGTATACTCAGATTGTTGACTCACTTCGTAGAATCAAAGAGGAGAGTGGGCCAGATGTTCTGCTGAACGTGGCCCCTTCTGTGTTATGTTCAATGCTCGCGCCAGTGTGCCCGTCGGCTTGCCAAACCGCCATCTCTCCAGATGTGTGGCGGTCTGTGTGTTTTAAGTCACTAGTTAGCCGTCTCCGGAACTTGGCGAGGAGGATTGCACATGGGGTCCTCATCACTAGCCATTTTAGTTAAGCCATCGGGACTATGCAACACCTTTTGCTGAAGTGTCCCTCTGTCCGGTTGGTGTGGGAATGATAGTTTTACGCCTTCGTTATTGGCGTATTGTTTGCACAGTGGGCCATTAGCAGTGATTTTATTTTGTATGGTTTGTTGCCCCCTGTGTGCCCAACCTGGGTTAGGAATCTGCTGTTGTTGTTTGCCGCTATCATCAGGAGACACATCTGGAACAGCAGATGCCGCCTAGTTTTCGATGGGGAAGTCTGGAGGGCCGAGGCTGTCGTCCCCCTGGTGCAACGTGACATTAGGTTGCGCATGGAGGAGGTCCATGCACGGCTTCTTGACACTGCCTTTCGTAGACGCTGGCGCAAGCCTGTCATCTACTATCGGGACGGCGTTCCCCGGATGAAATTTGGAGTGAGTTAGTTGTTAGGTGTGAGGGGTTTATTTGGTCGTTACATAATATGGGTTGGTTGGGAGTTTTTCTGTTTGTGGTTTGGAGTTGGCCTTTTGGGGCTGGTTTGTAGTGATTTATTGTTTTGGTTCTTTTGGCCTTTGGGTTCGTGCCCTTTTCACGTCACGTTAAAAGCTACGTTATATACATATGTAGGTTAGTGGGAGATTTCTGTTTGTGGGTTTCAGTTGGGTTTTTGGTGGTTGTTATACAGACTGGGATTGTTTTTGGTTCTGTTGACCTTTGGTCCGTGTCCGTTTTCTTTGCACGTAAAAAGCACACACGCAAATGCAGCAAGGAAAATCTGCCTTGCAAATCTATTTGTCGATGCACATGTTCATCCAATTAGTGTACATCGACTGTGAACTGTCTGGTAATGAAACATCGTATTGAAACATTGTAGACAGAATTCCCGAATACTTCCAGTATGTACTTAAAGGTCAGTGAAGGTAAATTTAAGTGCAGCAGATTGATTTGAAACTAACATAGATGAAAAGAGTTTATTTCATAACCCCAAATATTGAATTTTAAGTTTCAAACTCATTTCGTTTTTTTGTTACCTAAATTGAATATCCGAGTCCGTTGACGTCAAGAGGGGAACGAAATTAATGTCGCTATTGAGTTTACACAGTAATTGCTGATTTTTCGTTTTTCCATAGGTGAAAAGTTCAAGTTAATGTTTTCTCAAAGTCAATGAATGCTTGCATCTATATATTCTTCAAAAATTCTGTGACTTTTCTTTCAACCCAGATTCGCCATTCTTAAGTGGCAGAGTTTTGAAAATGTAAATTTTGCGTTATCCTTTGCTTCCACCCTCGACGTCACAAAAACATTACGTTATAGTAAATCTGTCTAATTTTCACACTGCATCGACTAAAAGTCAGTCAGTGTTGGTTGGATTTTCAATACTAATCAGAAGGAATCAGAATCTATAAAGTCAAGCCTACACTTCCACTGACCTTTAACAGTGACAAGAAGTGTATTTTCTGTTATATTGGCCGCCATCTTGGAAATGGGTGACCCACGCAACGTGTCATGACCGTCATCTGTTTCAGTGACCCCGGAAACACCTGAATTGACCCCTCATTTACTCATTTCTGACTTTTACAGCCAGACATATGAAATTTCCTTTTTTTCTGGCGGGTATATAAGATTTTGGCCGCAATCTTGGAAATGGGTGGCCCAAGCAACATGCCATGACCATCATCTGTTTCATTGAACCCCGGAAACACCTGAATTGACCCCTCATTTGTTCATTTCTGATTTTTACAGCCAGATATATGACATTTCCTTTTTCTGGCGGCCATCTTGGATTTTGGCCGCCATCTTAAAAAATCGGAGCCGATAAAGTGAGTTCCACGAATTAAATCGATAGATAAGTCGAAAAGAAACTACATGCCAAATGTGGTACTTTTGTTCGGCCGGTAACGTTAAATTTGCTAAGCCACCTGACTATGTTATGGTGTTGTAAAAGTAAAGAGATTTATTCGGTCTTACAATCCTTAAAAAGTTTAACTTACAGAACTGTGTTGGCTCCATTCTTTAAGTAATTAGGTAAGTCAGTATCGGATCGGCAAAGTTATTCGAACAATTATTCGTAGATGTTCAAGAAACGTAGGTCAAATATCCTTATAACATCTTGGTTAGTAAAACACACCTCAAACCAACTGACTCCACCGCGTGAGCAAAAAGAAGGAAGAAGATAAAAAAATAAATATAAAACTAGCACACGGATCACTCCATCAGATGTGAAACAATGTTATAACAACTGATGTGTTAGGGATATAAACGTAAACATTTTCAACTTATTGATCATAACGTAATGACCTGGTAATCCCTTTACTTTCAAACATTTGATTTCCATAATATATCATGTTGTCAATATATGTTATGATATTCGCATGTTACGTGTTGTTATCAAAGAAAAGTGAAGATTGGTTCTCAAATAAATTAGACAACATACACAATACGTGCAAATTGTTCAGTTTTCAAACTTACCGTTCACTGTCTTCCTCACATCTGGTTTGATAATCCACGGGATTACAATTGGCAGCCATCTTTGATCTCGAGTTTCTAATGCACAATACAAATGAGGGTTAATTACTTTTAGTGTAAATTCTTTGTAAAGTTCCATATCCAAGACAATAAATAGATTACTCGAGATATAAATGGGTTTCCATAATGTTAATACTTTAAATGGTTTATGTTACATTTTTGGCAAATTGCTGTGTCCCTCTTGCGATCGATAGTGCTAAACTTTTTAATTGCTATACATAATGTGTATGAAGCTACTTTTTATTGTACATTAATGCCTTTAACCTTATAGTTATAATACGAAATTGAATTGTTGATTTGTCTGGCATATGAAAGAAAGAAACAAACTCAAAAGCAAGTTTATTTTCATAATTTAAATTCGACGGAACCGACGAAAATTGGTTTTGAAAGCATATAGACAAATATTATGGATGGTGTACTTATAATAAATAAAAAGAGGTTAGCACTTATTGTTTGAAAATTGCGATGTTGTATATTAACATCTCTGAATAATTAATTTTAACCTTAAATAATAAATTAATTTAACTATACACCCATGCATAGCCTGTGGCTGTGACAGTATTCCAGCTGAAGTATTAAAAGAAAGAGGACCAATGATGAATCAGATGCTCATCAAAGTCATCAACAAAGCTTGGTCAGATGGGGAGATCCCAGAAGACTGGAGCAGAGGTCTGGTAACTCCTGTCTATAAGAAAGGTGACAAGCCTGATCCTGCCAATTACAGAGCCATTACCCTTCTGTCCATTCCTGGAAAAGTCTTCTACAGCATGCTGCTTACTAGAATCGAAGATGCTGTAGAAAACCACCTCAGTAAGGAGCAGAGCGGATTCAGAGCCTCCAGAGGAACAACATATGCCATCTTCACAGTCCGCCAGATCTTTGAAAAAGCCAAAGAGAGGAAAATACCGCTTCACTGGAACTTTGTGGACTTCAAAGCAGCCTTCGACACAATTTGGGGGGAGGCTCTCTGGAAATGCCTGCGCTCAATTGAAATAGATCCAAAGCTAGTAGACCTCATAGCAAGGATGTATGATAAAAAGAAGTGCTCTGTAATGGTGAATGGAAAGATCATTGAATGATTTGATGTTCAAGTTAGTGTCAGACAAGACTGTCTACTATCTCCCTGTCACTTCAACATCTACCTGTAGTTTGTCATGAAAGAGATACAAAATCTTGACTCAGGTCTGAAGATAGGCAACATGTGTATAAACAACATCCGTTATGCCGATGACACCACTCTCATAGAAATGGGCCTTTACAACCTACAGGAGGCCACCAACAAACTTCAAGAAGCTTGCACAAGATGGGGAATGAAGATCAATCCAATAAAGTGTAAAATAATGTCTGAAGACACCAAAGATGTTCTTCTTAACCAAGTACCTGTTGAGAAAGTTGACAACTTTGTCTTCCTTGGCAGCAATGTCTCCTCAATGGAAGAAGACGTCAAACTCCGCATAAGATTGGTGTCCTAGGCTTTTGGAATACTTAAATATACTATCTGGTCAAACCATGACATCACCAGATCCCTGAAAGTAAGGATTTACCAGGCCCTCATTCTGCCAATAGCAACATATAGTTCTGAATCCTGGGCACTCTGTGAAAAAGATCGTCATCGACTTGATGTCTTTGAAATGAGATGTCTCAGAGCATTACTGGGTGTCTTCATCCTAGATAAAGTGAGGAACGACACCATCAGACAAAGGCTGAATGTCACAACTACCATCGATGCTGCAATCTGCAAGAGACGCCTAAAATGGGCCGGCCATGTCTTTAGGATGCCGGAGCATCGGCTTCCATACCAAGCATTCAAGAATGACTTCAGCAAGCGAAGACCCCCAGGACGACCACCTTCAAGATGGAAGGTCCTAATCCAGAGAGACTTAGGTATGACAACCCAAGCTGCTGAAAACTGCGCAGCAAATAGACCAGATTGGAGGAGGATGACTCGCCAGAGGGCAAAGGGACACAGCGTCCTACTCACCTAAATCAGTCTGTCAGTCCCATGTATCTCATCACAAATGCTGATCGGAATCAAGTTCTTGCTTCGTAGTCATATCGGATGGAACTACTCTGAATGAATCTGGTCTTTTTTGGTTGTAAATTTTAGCTTTATATTAAAAAATGTTAGCAACATTTCGAAGATATGATTTTCAATCACGCTCTGCATGTTTGTAGCAATCAACATTTTACGTCGATAACTTTCACATACCCATAGCACCGTTAATGTCAATTTTCTTAAATTGTGTTTGTGTTTTGGTTACTTACACATGCGCCGATATAAAAAGTTACAAGGACTGGTGCAGACGGATCCATGGCTTCTTTAGTAAATTAATTAATTAATCGATAATTTAACTATGTAACATATAGCAGAGTCCATAAGTACAAATATGCAGTACACATGTTGTGTTTGATAATGTCATTCCAAATATGTTGATTTAATTAAAAAAAAAATGTTTCCGTTTTAAAGATGTACTTATTAGAAGTTTTGATAAATCTGAGAAACTCGTTAAATATGTGCAATCTATGACGCTTTTTTTTCATTTTAGAGAGTACTAACCCGTAATTACAAGCCCATATACATTATTGAAATAGTGTTGTATTCCTCTATACATAGAATACAGTAAAATGTTTCAAAAAAAATACAAACCTGTGTTCAGTGTCCTTGAAACGAAGGTTTTGAACACAAGGAATAATATAACAGAAAATTAGCAGTCACTTTCTTTACATTATCACTGTGCATTATGAGATAATTTTAATTCATAAGTAAAACTAGAATTAGGAAAACTCTTGAAAAGTGATCAAGCTTTGATCGATTTGGATGAGAGTGTGGTGGAGGGGGTGGGGGTGCCGCTAAGTGTATGACTTATAATGGCTATTAGAGTGATAAGGACATTGTCAGTAGACTTGTAATAAATAACTGATCCACAACGTCTCTGAAATTAAAAAAAAACAATAAGGTAGAAAGTTGTACAAGGGGTCAATCTGGGAATGAGTCATGGTTTGCTCATATCACAGGGACAATTACAGGATCAGTTATTCAGTGTTCTAGCCAAATTTCTTAGGCTTCTGTTTCGAGAACATGAAATTGACAATCCGCCTTTGCTGAGGCGTTTACTGTGCAGTAATCTTCATGCACATTGCAGGGAGAAGGAGTGTGAGGCCCGTCTAAATTACATTAAAATGTGGAAAAGCTTTGGTTATAATGTAAGTGTAAAAGACTGGAGCATGTTTGTAGTTGACTCTGAACAGGTCTATTTTGGTGTTAATCCTGATGGACTGGTACATTGTTTATGTCGTGGAACAGGGGTCCTGGAGAATTACTGCTCTCTTAGTGTGTCGTTCACGATCCCAAGCAGTGACAATATATCAGTTTGAAAGCAGAAGAAGAATGAGTTTAAAGCAGACACATTCGGATAGCTCACAAGTGCAACTGCCAATGGGTGTAACAAGGCTCATCTTGGTTTGATTTTTGTATGCATTCTTGTCATGGGTTTATACCAGTATGTTGGCGAAACCAAAACCACCCTCAAGAAGCGATTCTATGGTCACAGATCCACAGTCAACACCATGAAGACTGAGACCCCAGTTGGAGAACATTTTAACCTTCCCAACCATACCATTAACGACATGTCCCTACAGGGGATTGAATCCTTAGGTAGCCGTCC